>JASAMX010024292.1:0-11723 GCA_030248175.1 Microlaimidae sp. YZB2_3 | reverse complement strand
GATAAGAGGCAAATAAAACTGCCTCGGAGGCAGCTATAGGAGGCAAAGTAAAGGCCGGTATGAAGCAGGGAAAACTGCTTTGGAGGCAGGTAGGAGGCAGGTGACCCTGCCTCTTATGTTGAAGCATCTACAGGTTAAAAGGCAGTAAAAGGCAGCTAAAACTGCCTATTGCCTTGGAGGCAGGTAGGAGGCAGTTAAAAACCTACTTTCTTAATTAAACCACCTTATCCTTACCAGGATAATGTAAATATGTAAAAATATTTATTAAAAATATAAGACGCAAAAAATGTAAAGTTTTGTTTAAACGATTTACTTAGATTATTGTCTTTTAAAATAGACACACGGAAGTTTTGATTCACACTTTTGGACAGTGTCACGTTTTTAATGATAAAACAAATAATATTCTGTACATTATAAAAATAAAGCCAATTATAATATTGGTAACATTTACTTTTTACCCCTGGCTTGCGTAGTATATTCTGTAAGCTTTTATATGTTCATACTAAAGTTGCAAATTATCTTTATGGTTTCAAGAACATTTTCACTTTTTACCATCTACTCTCCATTATCACTGACCACACTCCATTAGGTGGTTTATATTATAATGAGCTATTGGTACTAAAATTTATTTAAAAGTTTGGCGCCGAACTATGAGCGAGGTGTGCAGAAAATTTTCTGAATTTTTAGCTTCTGAAAACCCCCAAAAATATTATCTGGAATTAAAATTTCGAAGTGTATTTTAGCGCCTTAAATTAAAAATTTCCTTCCTCGGGGGCATTCCTGCCTCTTGGCACCCCTGACAAGGGGCTCTGCCCTCGACCCCGCTGGGGGGCCTCGCCAGACCCCCCATTACTGGGTGGGCTGCCGCCCCCCATACCCCCTTACAATTAGCACTCCACCCCCCCCAGACCGCCCCTTCCCCCAAATGAAATTCTGGACAAATATGCTAACGCCACCTGTTTTGTTTGTTATTAATGTTGGACTAAGAAGTCTTAACCATAGGGGTGAAATATTTTTAAAGCATTTATAAGCTTGTTTTATGTTTTTTATGTGTTTTAAGCTCATTTTGAAGGCAGTGTGGAAATATTGGGACACCCCCCCCCCTCAAAATTTGGGTCTCCGCCAGACACCCCCCCCCCCACAAATTCACACCCCCCCCAAACTCCAAGACGCTGCCCACCTATGCTTGAGAGTGCCTATGTTAAACAAAAAGGGATCACCATTAGGATAAATAACAAAGCAAAACCTTTTTGTTCTGCTCTCTCAAGCTCCAAGTTTGCCAAGCAATTCCTCTTTGACAGACCTCGCTGTTCCTCATTCAGTGACGGTCTCACATAAACTTCATCAAACCAGCGACCCTCAGTCGTCCTCCTGAACGTACAGCTTTATTTCTGATGTATTTGTTGAAGACAGGACGTAGCCAGGGGGCGGGGGGGCGGCCGCCCCCCCCCCCCCCCCCCAAACGGTCGGACTGGGGGAAAATAAAGATTGTGGTTGGGCGGAGGGGGGCGGCCGCCCCCCCCCCCCCCAAATGGTCGCCAGATAGTAAAATTTGGGGGTTTTCAGAAGCTAAAAATTCAAAATTTTCTAGCGCCTCGCTAATCGCTCGGCGCCAAACTTTAAAATAATTTTAGTACCCCAATGGACCCCCAAAAACCAAAAATTTGTTCCGCTTTGCTTTGCTCAGCGGTCACTTTCTATAGTATACATACATATATATATCTCGTTATTTATGTTGCCTGATGCTAATGTTATTTCAAAGTTAGTACAATAATTTTTATAAGGGTTTTAATAAGTACTACAAAAAAGCAAAACAAACAATCATATTGGTTGATTTATGTACCTCTCCCCTCCTTAATTTTCCTGCCGCTTATAGCATTGGCTCGGATTTTTTTCATATAGGTAGGTACCCTAGAAAACATGGAGCCGAGATGCTGCTTATGTGCTTTGGTTTACAATGTGGGTTTAGCCAAGGGGTCTGAAACTAACGTCTCTAAATTCCTTTTTTGTAAAATCCAGGCTCTGCCAATGTGTGCTTATGTAATTTTTAACTAAGAAAACATGTTTTTACCGCTAAAAACATTAGATAATAGGTTATTAGGCCAAAAACAGTGTATTATACAGCTTTATCTACGTTTATCCCTGCTTTTTTTAACGTTTTTAAAAATTAAGGGGGGGCTCCGCCCCCCCCCCCCGAAATTTTTTTTGTACTACAATCCGCCCCCCCCCCCAAAATGAAACTCTGGCTACGTCCCTGGTTGAAGACCCTAATTTATAGGAGCCTGGGCCGGTCACCAGCTCTTACGATACAAAAAAACTCAACAGGAGTGACCTCACCCGAATCGCCACTATCAAGAGTCTTTAATAACTCGGTCACATTCTCTTTTTCCCCTTCATAGGAATCGCTCTCCGGTAGGCCAGATGCGACCAGCATTGTCTGATGTTCTCTTTGCACCTCCATGCGCTTAAAATAACTTAAAAACACTTAAAAATAACTTAAAATTAAAATTTTGACCTATAATGACGCCATCATCGCGAATTTTTTGCAGTTTTTACCCTATTTCAATGCCTTTCGCTTTTTTTGTCCTTTTTTTCTCTTTTTCCTTCTTTTTTTCTTTCTCCCCTGCTTGTCCCCCCGTTTCAAAAAAGTGTCCGCCCATTTTGAAATTTCTCCCTTCCCAAGAAAACCCCGATGGGGGGCAGTGCACAGGTCTGATAGCAGTGTTAAGGTCGCCGAATCGAACACCATGGCAACTCAACTCTATGGAACAACGCCACTCGGTCTTCTGCCATTTTTTCGTTTAAAAAACCACACTATTTTTGTGAAAACCATAATTTAAGTGCGCTATCAGAATCAGTTTAAAAAATGATACCCCATATTCGTATAGTTACGTAATACACACACAGATAATGCATACATACATAATTAATATTATTTGTTAAATAAGAAACATACTGCAGATAAAAAGCTAGCAGCAGTTTTTGACTCCTCCGCTTCTGTGGATTTTCTTTGCTGATATACATTTGTCATTTCCATTTGATCCGCCTCTTGATTGTGCGTCATGAGCCTCATGCTCTTTTCCAGTCGATTTTCTTTCTAAATAATCTTACTTAGTGTAACACAAAGTAAGATAATTTGAATTTTAATAATAAACAAACACAGACTGTTCGAATTCGAACACAGACTGTGTTCCATTTTTTTATTATTAAATTTCAAAATAATCAAAAGGATTAAAAACCGCATTATTTGTTAATTTAATACAATTTTGCTTTCATGATGTCTGCTATTGTGCTATAACACGCCATGTGCATTCCTCTAAATTTAATCTAAGAAAATAGGTGTAATTTGGAATTTGGATTGGATTGGACCAATTTGGAAGTATGTTTTTTTATTTACTGTCAAAAACACGGTTTTTTAGTTAAAAACAGTGTTTAAATATACTTTTTAGGACTAAATAGGCTGTTTTAATACATAAAATTCAATATTAGACCTAAAAACACCCAAATTATTGAGTTAAAAAAATTTTGCTAAAAAATTGGACCTCCCCTGACCCCCTCCCCCTAAATTTGAAATCTCGCACCCGGGGTCAACCCCCCCCCCTAAAAAGCCAGGGGGGTCCGGACCCCCCCCCCCCCAAAAAAAAAAAATTTTGGCCTTCCACCCAGAAGCGTAGCCAGGATTTCGGAAAGGGGGGTTGTACTCCATACAAATTTTTCAAAAGGGGGGTGGTTGTAAGGGGTTGTACTCTAAATTTTCAAAATACCGTAAAAAAGACATTAAAAAAGGGTAAAAATTTTTTGCGCTTCGCGCTAGGTGATTCTTTTTGTTGTTATTTGCATTGTTTTTTAAGTTAAACTTGAAAAATTTACGGTTTAAAAAGGTATAACATTAAAAATCGTGCGATAGCACGAAAAAATTTTCTAAAATTGTCTTTGAAATTCGTTAAAAACATCACTTAAATGTTGTAAAAAGGTATATAAATGTCGAGCGCTGAGCGGAGCGAAGCGCGAGGAAATTTTTTAAAATTGTTTTCTTCGGACCCCCAAATCTTTACCTCCGCCAACCCAAAAGGGGGGGGGGTTGCCACCCCTACAACCCCCCCCCCTGGCTACGCCCTTGTGACAGCACAAACTTTTTTTAAAAAAATTTATCATTGAAATTCATCAGAGACATCACTCTAAAAGTCGTAAAAACGCATATAAATGCGAGCGCTGAGCAAAGCAAAGCGCGAGAAAATTTTTAAAAACTGTTTTCCCGGGACCTCCAAATTTTTATCTCTGCCAGCCCAAAAAAGGGGGTTACAAACATACATGGGCAAGTTGGTCCGGAGTGGGAGGGGGGGTTAAACCCCAAATTAGTGGGAGGGGTTGCCCAAAAATTTTGTAAAATTGTCTTTGAAATTCATTAAAAACATCACCTAAATGTTGTAAAAAGGTATATAAATGTCGAGCGCTGAGCGGAGCGAAGCGCGAGGAAATTTTTAAAAATTGTTCTCTTCGGACCCCCAAATTTTTACCTCCGCCAACCCAAAAGGGGGGGTTGCCACCCCTACAACCCCCCTGGCTACGCCCTTGCTTCCACCCGGGGGTGGACCCCCCCTAGCGGACCCGACCAAAAACACCTATGAGTACATCAGCCGCAGCTTCCGTTAGGAATGTTTCCTCCATAGCCAATGATTTTCTACGGACTGGCGGGATCACTTCCGTTATATCCATTTGTTCACTGGACGCGGTCCTATTCCCGGTTTCGCTCTCCACTCTCTCTACTTTTTCCGGTTCCTAAACAGTATTGTATTCCGTCATTACTATGAAATAATACAACAAAAGCGTCATAAAATACTCGTAACTGTGACTCTTTTTATCCTTTAACACACAAATAGTATAAACAAAATGAGTCAAAATCACGATGATTTTATGCTGATTCTGACTCTTTGTGTCAGAGTTACGACGATTCATTCATTTGCTAAAATAAATTAAACTAATTGTCGCTACTATGACACAAAGAGTTAGAATCATCAATGCTCGTCGTAATTTTTTTTATCTTAATACATAAATTTACGAACATTATGATTTTGGGTCACAAGAATATGATCACGGGGGGGGCGGGGGGGGGGCGCCCCCCTTGAAACGGTCGGACGGGGGGAAAATAAAGAAAGTGGTTGGGCGGGTGAAGGGGACGGTCACACCCCCCCCCCCGAAATGGTCGGCAGGTGGTAAAATTTGGGGGTTTTCAGCATACATGGGCAAGTTGGTCCGGAGTGGGGGTGGGGGGTTAAACCCCAAATTAGGGCGGGGTTAAAATCCGAGAAACGCAAAATACCCATATCGTTTTTTTTCTGGAGTGCATTTTACCCATATCGTTTTTTCGATTTTGAAGGAAAAATAGGTAAAAAACGCTAATTTTAGGTCAAAAAGCCCTTTTTATTGCATTTTTGAGCTTTTTATTGCTTAAAACATTCATTTTGACATCAAAACTTAAGTTTGGAGGCAGTTAGAAGTCATTTTAAAGACATTTTTTTTTCTTCATTTTTCCAAAATTGGGGGGTGGTAACGGTTAAACTTTTCTCCCCCCCCCCTCTCACTTCTGAGTGGGGGGGAGGGGTTAAACACCCCTTCTTAGAATTTGGGGTAACCCCCCACCCAACCCCCTTCCCCGTGCCCATGTATGGTTTTCAGAGGCTAAAAATTCAAAATTTTCTAGCGCCTCAATCGCTCGGCGCCAAACTATAAAAAAGTATTGGTACCACAATTGAACCCCAAAAAGCAAAAAAAAATTTCCGCTTCTCTCCGCTCAGCGGTCAAGTTCCATAATATGCATATTTCTCGTTACGTATTTCGCCTAATTTTACTGAAAAAAGTACAATAATTTTAATAAACAATAAGTACTACATTATCAAGCAAAACCAACAATCCTATTTGTTTGATTTGTGCATATACCTTTCCCCTCCTAAATTTTTCGGTCGCCTACCAGTGGCTCGGTAATTTTTTTTATGTAGGTACCCTAAAAAACATGGAGATGTTGCTCATCTGCTTTGGGTTTACAGTGTGGGTGTAGCCAGGGGGTCTGAAAAGACTGTAAATCCTTTTTTTTTTGTAAAATCCAGGCTCCGCCAGCTAATCGGCTATGCTCAGACCTGTGCACTGCCCCCACCCGGGGTTTTATTGGGGCAATTCCAAAACGGGGAGGGGCACGGGGAGCAACTTTTTTGAAACGGGGGGGAATAGAACGAGGGGGAAGTAGGGGAGAAAGAAAAAAAAAAGAGAAAAAAGGACGGAAAAAAGAGAGAAAAAAACCGAAAAGAACCGGATTTCCAAATTTTGCCCGGAACTGTGCATCACTATGTGCCAGTATTGACACTGTGAGTATAAAAATTTGTGTATCATTAAAAAATGTTTTAATGTTTCGCATAATGAATACGATATATGTGCCTCACTTCTAGGGCAGTGCGGCACACTGGGATTTGAGGGGGGGTTGGGGGTACTAAAAGTATACGTAAGCATAGGTGAGAAAGGAAGGGGCAGGGTGGGGTCCACGTCCACCCCCCTCTAGCCTCGAAATTTTAGGACCCCCCCCCTAGACGAAAATCTAGGGGCCTTCTTCCCCCCCCCCAAAATTTCCAAATCTTTACCCCTGACCCCCTTAAGAATTTGACATCTGACTCCCACCCTCCCCCCTCGGGAAAATTTTAGGTACTTTTTTTATACTAAATTCTCTTCCAAAAACGTGAATTTTTAAACAATATTCATGTTTTTACACCCTTTTTACACCAGAATATCGCTTTTTATTCAATACAATGTAGTATCAAAAATATATAATATACCGAAAAATGTGCAACTCCTATATAAAAAAAATACAGAAAAGGTGGCCTTTATAATGAGCCTCTCCATTTAAATGACACTCTCCACTATAATGGCATAGTAGCCATTTTAATTCGGCGAGTTAAAATCGAGAGGAAGCTATTATAATAGCCATTTATTGACTTAATTTCACTTCATATATACTCACAAGTCTAATACTGTCCGGGCCGCATGAGTTTCTGCGTGTCGGACAGTATTAAACCAACACGGGGAAACTCGTGCGGCCCGGACAGTATTAGACTTGTGAGTATATATGAAGTGAAATTAAGTAAATAAATGGATATTATAATAGCTTCCTCTCCATTTTAACTCGCCGAATTAAAATGGCTACTATGCCATTATAGTGGAGAGTCATTTAAATGGAGAGGCTCATTATAAAGGCCACCTTTTCTGTACTTTTTTTATATAGGAGTTGCACATTTTTCGGTATATTATATATTTTTGGTAGTATTATCCTATAAAAAGAACAATTATTAAAGTTATTATGGTTTAAAACTCTTTTGTTTTGGACACCAGACCTCACCTGACCCCCCCTCTAGATTGCAAAATTTTGAACCCCGGGTCGACTCCCCTAAAAAGCTAGGAGGTTCCGGACCATACATGGGCAAGTTGGTCCGGAGTGGGGGGGGGTTAAACCCCAAATTAGAGGGGGGTTAAAATCCGAGAAACGCAAAATACCCATATCGTTTTTTTTCTGGAAGGCATTTTACCCATATCGTTTTTCGATTTTGAAGGAAAAATAGGTAAAAAACGCTAATTTTAGGTCAAAAAGCCCTTTTTATTGCGTTTTTTAGCTTTTTATTGCTTAAAACATTCATTTTGACCTCAAAACTTAAGTTTGGAGGCAGTTAGAAGTCATTTTAAAGACTTTTTTCTTCATTTTTCCAAAATTGGGGGGGTTAACTTTTTCTCCCCCTCCACTTCTGAGTGGGGGGGTTAAACCCGCCTTCTCAGAATTTGGGGGGGTTAGCCCCCCAACCCGCCCCCCGTGCCCATGTATGGTCCGGACTCCCCTCCTAGAATTCAAAATTTGATTTTCCTCCGGTTAACCACCCCCCCCCCCTCCCCCTAGCTTCCCGGACTGTTCTCACCTATGTAGGTAAGTGAACGAAAAAAACACACTTTTTGGCACCCCCTCAAAAAAAAATTATTAGGTTTTCTGGGGCGTTCTTTTAGCTTTTGATAACCATTTTTTCATAAATGTATCCTATCAAATGCGTAAGATTAGAAAAAAGTGTGTTTTTTTTGGTCATTTTCCAAAAAAAAAACACTTTTCCCTAAAAAAACACTTCGAAAATCGGCTCAAAAACACTTAATTCTCAGATCTTGCAATAAAGCGGGGGGCATTTTCAGATCGTGCACAGGTCTGCAGAAAAGTTATTTCTTGCAATAATTTTGGATTTTTTAAGATTTTTACATAGAGAGAAAAGAAAAAAGTTCAAAAAAATATCATTTCCACTTTTTTGTCTATAATTGTAATTTTTAGTCCTTCTTAGAGCTAAAAAAACTGTTTTTATTAAATCTACGCGCTTTTATACCCCAGAAAAGCAGTTTCGAAAAATATTTTTCACAGTTTAGTGATTTTATTAAAATTTTAATCTTTTGACATTTAATAACCAGCAGAAAAACATGAATTTTGAAATCTTGATACAAAGACATAACATTTTCTTGGCTGAGGCTCTGTTTTTGAACTCGGGACATATTTTTAACAAAACCGCACAAACATTGCACAAGCAAATGGAAACAGTGGTGAATTTTTTTTTTATTTTTAAAATTTTTTTTTTAATTTTTTTTATTACTTTTTTGTATCAATAATAAAATTTATCACTTGTAAAATCCATCATTATGACAAGTAATTAATTGTAAAAGCCGTTTTTAGATTAATATGTTTTGAAGTTAAAACACACTTATTCAATTTTAAAACAAACACAAGTTAAAACACGAGTTTTTTATTGAATTTTAAGTGCTTTTCAAGGTGTTTTTTTTAAAAGCACCCAAATTTGTTCACAGCGTTTAAAAAAAAAAAAGATTATGTTGTTGAAAATTGCCACTGGAGATATTTTGTTGAAAAAAATTTTTGGGCTATTGGGGGCAGGGGTAATGTTTTCACAAAAAATTATCAAAATCGATGACAAAAAGTTTGACTCCGCACTGTACCTTTAAGGAGATATGGGGGGTTTTTTTTTTTGGAAAAAATTGGGTGTTTTTTTGTTCACTTACCTATACTAAAAACGCTAAAAATGGGGTATTTGAGGTATACCAAAAAAAAATTTGGAACACCCCAACCCCCCCCCCCCCCAAAAAAAAAAAAAAAATCCGGGAGGCTGCCCACCTATGCGTGTAACCTATGGAATGCTCGAAGTTTCATTTACCTGCAACCCATTTTTTGAACGCCTGCAGTTTTTGAAGCTTCGCCTTAAAGCTTTGAAGTGTATAACTAAAATTATATAATTGAATTTTAAAAAGTCCGACCGTAATTTTATTATAAAGCATATTAGTTTCAAACATTTTAGACTCTTAGAAAGCAATAACTATTCCTTTATGCACACTAGTCTTGTTCCCACGTTCTCTAAAACTGCCACTATAACAGTACTCCTAAACAAAAAAATTGATATTTTTATCCGACACAAAAAACAATTCACAAAGATTTATAATTTTTTTACAAACATCTAATTTACCGTTGGCATTTCTGTCGTCCTCGTTTCGTTCATAGCCGATTTCGATTCGGCGTTGTATACTTCTGTGAAATCCATAGTTTCCTTGTTCTCCGAATTTTCTGTTGTATTGGCGAATTTCTGCTCAAATGCCTCATTGTCAGCGAAGACTTCTGATTCCTCGAATTCGCTAAATCAAAGTAGTTTTGTAAGATATATAATTTAACCTCTCAAAAGACAGGGTGCAAACCGGTGTTATATTCCCACCTAAAAAATCCTCAATTACACTTACTAAAAAAATAAACTTATTTACCAGTTTAAATTGCTAATGATTTATTTATCATATTAATTATAATAATGATTATGTTTTAGACGATTGAAAAAACCACCTATTTTATGCCAGATTAGAACAGGCCATTCTAATCGGGCCAAAAAAATAGTTACTACAGCATAATAAGCCACGATTTGTATCAAGTATATATGACTAGGACTCCTTTTATTTTAAACAGCACCGTATAAACAAAAGTATAAACAGTCACAGTCACGTCACCTGTATTTTATTATGACTGTCGCTTATTTTGCTTTAGTGACAAGCACGAGATAATGATTAATAGTTTCCATTTCAAAAAAAAACTGTAAACGGCAATGGTTTATGTACCGACAGTTTACTATGGCCTTATATAAAATGCTTCCAACCGATCATAATCTTAAAGAACTATTTATCTAGCTTTCAATGTAAGTACTTACACGCTTGAGCAAGTCAATGTTTAAACTAAAACCAAAAAAAGTATGTTTTTATTTCGATTTTCCCACCGTCTTACGTCTACACTGGACAACTTAATACCCTTGTTTGGTTTTAATTTAAATCTAAAGATTCTATTAACACACTCCTGTATGTTTGAGCTTTTTATTGCTTAAAACATTCATGTTGACCTCAAAACTTAAGTTTGGAGGCAGTTAGAAGTCATTTTAAAGACATTTTTTTTCTTCATTTTTCCAAAATTGGGCTAAATCTCTCCCTCCCCCTACTTCAGTGGGGGGGGGGTTAAACCCCACTTCTCAGAATTTGGGGGGGGGGGTTAACCCCCCCTGTGCCCATGTATGCTTTTGGTCTGTAAATAAGCAATTTTATTTGCAATTTGGAATGGCTAAAACATTACTGGAAATGACAAAATCACCTTCAAAATAAAAATTAGCCGCTGTTTCTTAAGTTTATTCTTGAAATTATATTAATTATTTTTATTTATGCTTATTTTTAAAAAATAACCGCAAATCATTCTTGTTTATTGCATTTTTTTATAATTGTTGTATATAGACTAGTTCTGAATCAGCGTGTTTTACTGTACGAGAGAGGGTACAAAAATAAAATTTGAAAAAATCTTAGTTTTTTAAGTTTAAACATATACTTCATAAACATTGCCACACGATGATATGTTTCACCACGTTGAAGTGTTTTAAAAAATCGAACTTTGCACTGCCCCCCCAGGGTTTTATTGGGGGGCAATTCCAAAACGGGGGGGCGGGCAGTGGCGTGCCCAGGGGGGGGGCGGGGGGGGGGGGCGGCCCCCCCCCCCTAAATCCGGCGAAGCCGCATTTTTCGTAAGGGGGGACCCTTACGTTTTTTGAATTTTGGAAGAGAAAATTTTTTTTCTTACATCTTAACACAGAAACTTTTCCTCATGCCATCCAAAAGCAAACTAATAGTCAAAAAACCAAATTTTCCCCGCTTTGCAGGTAGTTTAAATTGACAATTTATCTCAGTTTTTCAATTTCAATTCGATGTTGCCGCTCAATAGTTAAGGCATACATGTTAAATACAACTACTATAAACATTGTTAACCTTTTATTAACGTTTTAAACACATGTTTTAAATGGATAGGAATAAAAAAACCTTAAATTTTGTTTTAATTAATTATTTGGAATTAAAATTTCTAATGTATTTTAGCGCCTTAAATTAAAACTTGTCCTCCCGGGGGGCATTCTGCCCCCGGGCACCCTGTGACAAGGGGCTCTGCCCCTTGCCCCCGCTGGGGGGCTCTCGCCCCCCGAGACCCCCCATTTCCTGGGGGCTGCCGCCCCCCAGACCCCCTTTCAGGGTTAGTATGTACCCCCCCAGACCGCCCCCCCCCGAAATGAAATCCTGGGCACGCCACTGGCGGGGGGCAACATTTTTTAAACGGGGGGCAAGCAGCATGTTAAGCGTCACATAAG
>JASAMX010024291.1:0-24718 GCA_030248175.1 Microlaimidae sp. YZB2_3 | reverse complement strand
TGAAACCCCGGCTACGTCACTGTGTGTGTGTGCGCGCGTGTGTGTATGTGCAGACCTGTGCACGGTCTGGAAATGCCCCCCCCGCTTTATTGGAGGATTTGCCCCCCCCCCCGCCAAAAAATGAAAAAGTACCCAAAAATTATGACGCCATTTTTGACCTATTATGACGCCATCATCGCAAATTTTTCGCAGTTTTTTAGCCTATTTCAATGTATTTTAAGCCATTTTAGACCTATTTTTACCCTTTTTTCGCTTTTTTTTGTCCTTTTTTTTCCCTTTTCCCTTCTTTTTTCTTATTTTTTCTTCTTTTTTTCTTTTTCCCCTGCTTGCCCTCCCCCGTTTCAAAAAATTTGCCCCCCCCCCGTTTTGGAATTTGCTTGATCTATTAAAAACCGGGGGGCAGGTGGGCAGGGTGTGCAGACCCGTGGACCACCCAGAACTTACCCCCTCCGCTTTATTGGAGGATTTGCCTTTCTCCGTTTTATTGCCCTTCCCTCCGCCAAAAAATGAAGAAAAGTAATCTAAAATTATGACGCCATTTTTGACCTATTATGACGCCATCATCGTGAATTTTTTCCAGTTTTTAGCCTATTTAAATGTATTTTAAGCCATTTTAGACCAATTTTTACCTTATTTTCGCTTTTTTTGTCCCTTTTCCCTTTTTTTCTCCCCTGCTTGCCCCCCCCCCCCGTTTCAAAAAAGTTTCCCCCCGTTTCGGAATTGCACCCCTCAATATAACCCCGGGGGGTGCCAGAGCACAGGTCGGGGTGTGTGTGTGTGTGTGCGCGCGTACGTGTTAGTGTGCGCGTGCGTCTGTCTGTTTGTGTGTGCGTGCGTGTGTTATAAACATAAAATTTAATTCTTTTAAAAAGTATTTGCCTAACTTTTTTACGAATAAATCTACAATTAAGAACTACAAACGCAGCAACCCTTGTTATTTCTTTCCCCATTTCATATTTTCCCGTTTTGTCACACTAACAGCGTGTATCACTGAACCTCGACGCAGAAGGAGGTCCGAAGATTACCCCCTTGTTAGACTTACAATACCAACACTAAGAATGTAAATCACCCATTATATACTTGCTGAGGCGCAGCAGTAGTTCCGCAGCATCCCTTCCCGTGGCGAAAATAACCCGGTTAAAATAGCTAGATCGACAAACTTGTCACTTTTTCAAACATTTATCAAAAGCGTTCTAATTTTTTTTGCATTCCCGTATCTAACCTTATCCCTGCTTATTCAAATTTCAAAATCTTACTTTTTAAAAAAAGGTATACAGTACGGTAATTCTTGCGTGCAGAATAACCCGCCCCGCCTGTCACTGAAAACGGGCAATGAAGCAGTAAACTGCCTCAATTGCGCCAAAACTCTCGGCGCGCGCGGTAGATATGCGCATCAATCCCAGACATACATACATACCGTACACAATGCACTGCGGCAATTATAGTCGGCCATTTCGCAGTTTTCAATAAAAATATGTGTTCTTTGCGAAAAATATTTGTTCTCAGACCGTTTTATGGAGAAAAACGGTGTGCACAAATCGCTGGCGGCGGCCGCCAAGTTTATATACATGGTACTTTCCTCCCTTGATTGCCCTTTTTCACGTCATGATTGCGACGAAGTAACAACAGAACCGCCTTCTAAGAGTTTTCTGGAGATCTTTCGGGCGTTAACAACCGCCGAACCTAGTTCAAAGATTTTTAAGATATGTAGGCATAGATTAAAATGGGGGTAGCGGGTAGGGCAGCCAGCAGGGTGGGTCTACCCACGTCCCCTAACCTCAAAATTTTGCAGGCCTAGAAAAAAATTCAAGGGGTCTAAGTTTTTTACCGCCAAAATTTCAAACAAACACTTTCCAGAAACTTAGCGATATATAAATTCAGTATTGTAATGCAAAAACTGTTGCAATTAAATAGGAGCACACCTATACTAAGAATCAGATCAACTAAGATCATAAGTGAGAACGGTCGAGGAAGCTAGGGGGGGTGGTTACCCGAGGTAATGAAAATTCACGTTTTTGGAAGAAAATTGAAGACAAAAATTACCTTAAAATTTCCCTAAGGGGACGCTAACGATTTCAAGTTTAAGGGGGTTAGGTAAAAATTCGGAAAATTCCGGGGGGGAGGGGGGCCCAAGCAGGGGGAAAGGAAAAAAAGAAGAAAAAAATAAGAAAAAAGAAGGGAAAAGAGAAAAAAGGGACAAAAAAAGCGAAAATAAGGTAAAAATAGGTCTAAATAGGCTTAAAATACATTGAAATAGGCTAAAAACAGTAAAAAATTTGCGATGACGGCGTCATTATAGATCAAAAATGGCGTCATAATTTTCGGGTACTTTTTCATTTTTTGGCGGGAGTGGGGGCAAATCCTCCAATGAAGCGGGGGGGCATTTCCAGACCGTGCACAGGTCTGCACATACACACACACGCGCGCACACACACAGTGACGTAGCCGGGATTTCATTTCGGGGGGTGGTCTTTTGGCCGGAAAAAATGTGCCAGAAAAGCGGCGCAAAGCGCGAAGCGCCGGCCGGGTGGTTGGAGGCATACATGGGCAAGTTGGTCCGGAGTGGGGGGGTTAAACTCCAAATTAGGGGGGGGGGGTTAAAATCCGAGAAACGCAAAATACCCATATCGTTTTTTTTTCTGGAGTGCATTTTACCCATGTCGTTTTTTGATTTTGAAGGAAAAATAGGTAAAAAACGCTAATTTTAGGTCAAAAAGCCCTCTTTATAGCATTTTTGAGCTTTTTATTGCTTAAAACATTCATTTTGACCTCAAAATTTAAGTTTGGAGGCAGTTAGAAGTCATTTTAAAGACATTTTTTTTCTTCATTTTTTCCAAAATTGGGGGGGGGGTTAACTTTTTCTCCCCCGCCCACTTCTGAGTGGGGGGGTTAAACCCCCCTTTTCAGAATTTGGGGGGGGGGGTTAACCCCCCCGTGCCCATGTATGGTTGGAGGGTGTCCCCCCAGCCGCCGGAGGCAAATTTTTTTTTAAATATGTGCTTAAAACTGCTTAAAAATTGTCCCCTGGTAATGGCGTGAACATACATTTTTGTATGTATACATACTTTTGTATTTTTTACCTAATGTATATATAATTTTGTCACTATACACTTTCCACTATACAATTTTCATCTTCTGAATTAATCTGGTAATAAAATTGTATATAACAAAACTATCTATTGCCTTTAATATCTTTAAATTTTGAGTGTGGTTGAGTTTATAAAAACAAAAAAATATTACTGATGATATTAGTTTTACTATATATAAATATAGAGCTAACCTTTCCTGCCGCATAGTGGGAAAAATTTTTAATTTTTATAGCACAATATTCGAAAAGTAAAAAAGGAGACCTACACAAAATGCCATGTTTCGCCAAGAAAGGGGGAGGGGCACGCAAGTATGCATGTATGTTTGTATGTATGCACGCACGTATGCACAGACACACACATCAATGGGGAAGTTGTTTATCACACATATGTTATAACATTTTTACAGTAAAAACGCAAAATCTGGAAGGGGAAAAAGGAATAAATTCTAAGGTTTAAAAGCCTTTATGATGGAAAATTTCGTAAAGGATCAATTGTTCCGCACACTATAAAATTTAAATTGACCTGATTATTTAAAGAATTGGGCTGGTTAAAGTCAGAGAATCATTAATTCACTGTAACTCTCTAACCGGTAAAAAAGATGTTTTTCCTAAGGGCACTTTCGTCGTTGAAACTTCAAAGCAAAACTTGATATTTAGGGTACTAAAAAATAAAATCATGTTTGAGTAAAAAGAACCAGCTGTCAGTTCAGTTGCGCAGCAACTCGTATTAGTTAAACTTTTTTATTGCTTTATTTTTTTAAGAAACAGAAAACATATACTTGTTAACACTGTACTGCATTTGTGTACATTGTCTACCTTAGCTAAACAAAAAAAGTGCCTGACGACTGAATTTCATGCAATTATAAACATAGATGTTTTTGGTCAGGTTCGCTAGGGGGGTCCACCCCCGGGTAGAAGGCCAAAATTTTTAAGGGAAGGGGGTCCGTACCTCCCTGGCTTTTTAGGGGGGGTTGACCCCGGGTGCGAGATTTTAATTTTAAGGGGGGTCAGGGTGTCCGATTTTTAAACAAAGTTTTTTAAATCAATAATTTGAGTGTTTTTAGGTCTAATATTGAATTTTATTTACTAAAACAGCCTATTTAGGCCTAAAAAGTGTATTTAAACACTGTTTTAAACTAAAAAAAACCGTGTTTTTAACAGAAAATAAAAAAAATATACTTCTAAATTGGTCAGGAGGAGGGGGGTCGGATCAGGCCGGACCGCTCTCGAGGTTTTTAGGGGAGGGGGGCTGGAATTTCTAGGGGAAAGGTCCGAAATTTTGGTTCCCCCAAAAACATCTATGAATATAAACCCAAAATTAAAATAGTGCTGTCTAAAACATGACATCACTTTTAAATGAATTCTGGACTCACTTAAAGGAAAAATGCGAAAAAAAAACAAAACCTAGCTGCAACCAAGTTTTGAGGCGGGTTTCTATCCAATTATTAAACGTTTAAATTGCAACAAATGATAAGATAAAAACGCGAAAACATTTCAATACGACAAAAAAATTATATTGCGAAAAAATAATAATACGTTGTAAATAAATATTATTTTTAACAAACTTTCTTACTTACTTTTGCAGTATAAAAAAGTACAAAAATTAGTTAAAAACCTGTTCATGGTCGGACTATGCTACGGGGGTCAGACCGCACCGCAATTCGAGCTTTGGGGAGATGGGGCAGTGCACAGGGGCCCCTGGATTTTTTGTAGGGGGGTCCGAAATTTCGCGCCGAAAATGGGAGGGGTGGACGGATTTTCTCGGTAAAAATGGACAAAAAGAGCGAAATTAAGGTAAAAATAGGTCTAAAATGGCTTAAAACGCATTGAAATAGACTAAAAACTGCAAAAATTTCGCAATGAATGCGTAATAATAGGTCAAAAATGGCTTAAAATGCATTGAAATAGGCTAAAACTGCAAAAATTTCGCAATGATAGCGTTATAATAAGTCAAAAATGGCGCCATTATTTTTGTTTACTTTTTCATTTTTGGGTGGGTGGGAGCAATAAAACCGGGGGGGGGAATCCTCCAATGAAGCGGGGGCGGAGGGCATTTCCAGACCGTGCACAGGTCTGAGGAGTTGTCTTAGTATATAACTGCAACGAAACACATTCAACTCTTCATGTATCTTCTTTATATCTTTATGATTGACCGCAATTTTTTAAGGTTTTGTATAGTGTGGAAAAATACATATCGTTATACAATAAATATGCAATGCAACAAGAAAGAAACCGTATTGTATACTTCTTTAGTTAATTACAAACAATATTATTATTGTGCAGTATATGTTTGTTCATATTTGTTTTTTTTATTTTTTTTTTTTTTTTCGTGTTTTTTTGTTGTTATTTTGTGTTTGTTTTTTTTTTTTTTTGGTGTTCTTGTTGTTTTTTTTTCTGTTGTGGTTTGTTTTTTTGTTTTTTTGGGCTTGATAAAAACACGTTCGTTACTGTTTCTCAATGCGCTGCATGCATGTCAAATAAAGACAAATCCAACAGTATTCTTTTACATTTCTGTTTTCTATTGTATTCTTTTACAGTTTCAGCTGATAACATACGTGGTAAAAAAAATCTAGAATTTGACAGAATTAAAAATAATTTATATCTATAATATCATGGGTGGCGCAGGAGCGCCATGGGGCGATTTAGCCTCGCGGCGCCGCGCCACCCATAATTAGAAGAAGGTGGGTAAATTTTAAAATTCATGTTCATCTCCTTCTTCTTCTTCTTATTCTAAAGCTCAATTCTTAAAATCAATATTCCTCCTTCGTTACCGATTGATCAAAAATAAACATGGACTCATTGGAAAGAAGAAAAAATTACACAACTTTCTTAGGAGCCACTTTTTTTATTTAGGTCCTTGTTATCGATTTATTGATCAAAATAATAAATTGAAAAATAGCAAAATAAAACCTCCTAACCTCACAATAACAGCCTTTTGGCAACAATAAGGATTTTACAATCATTAGTGGTGCGGGAGCGCCAAACAGCAATGTAGTACAATGTAGTAGCCCCACGGCATCACGCCAACTATAATTAGAGAACGTGGGTAATTTTTGTAATTCATGTTCATCTTCTTCTCATTATTATTATTTTTATTTCAAAAATATAATTGCAATCCTAGCTGGTGCGGCGATTTAGTCCCATTCCATCGCTCTAACTATAATTAGAGAACGTGCGTAATTTTCTAAATTGATTTTCATCATCTTCTTTTTATTTCAAAAAATATAATTGAATTATAGATGGCACCGGAGCGCCACACGGCAATTAAGTCCCATGGCACCGCGCCAACTATAATTAGATAACTTGGATAAGTTTTGTTATTTATGTCCCTGTTCTCCTTATGATTAAAAATTTTTTTAAAACGCTTATATATTAAAACCGATATTTCTCCGTTGTTACTGATTGATGAGAAATAAACATAAGCTCTTTGGAATAAGGGCAAAGAATCGCGCAATAATTTTTTAGGGGCCACTTTTTTAGTGTCCAAATTCAAAATTTAAATTGTTGACAACATAATGTTAAGTTCGTATCAATAATCGAGAACTGCTAGAAATTTGTATTCAGTAGGCAGCTGGCCATATCAAATACTAATTGCTTATGGAACATAATGTCCATCTCAGACTAGTCCACATCTTTTCTGTCTAAACACACGCCCGGGAAGAAATCGCCCCTTTTCCTTCTCTATTCTTAGAGCATTTTTCAAGGCTATTTATTTGTCAATAAAGCGCAAAATTATTATAAAGTATATGGTAATGTACGTTAATATAAATAAATAGTTCTCAATATTTGAATTTAAAAAAATAAAATGATTATTTTTGCTTGCCTGCCAACATTTTTGTTTTATATTGAAAGATTGTTTTACAGGTGAGAGCATTCTCATTTGCAAGCCCAGCGAAGTGAAGCGCGGTCGGGAGCTGATGAACGCCCCTCTGCCCCCGCTTCGGAGCGCCCTGGACCTGAATCCGGATTTCCCCGCGGGAAACGGACCTTCTTCCAGCATTAAGCGACTGCTTTTGGAAGTAATTCTTGCTAATTATTTGCTTATTCACAATACAAAAAAAGGACGGGCGAGCAAACTATGTAAATTTAAAAACAATTAGAATTTGTCTCATTGCAAGAGGTCTACTGAGATATCTGGATTCTTAGAATTAATTTGGAGGAGGCGAAGGCGTATGTGGACTTACCAAATTTTTTTACAGAGGGGTATGGGTATTTAAGGTTACGAGGCGGACCCAGTGATTGAAAGGTTGGTTGAATATGAAGCTAAAGCTACCAACTAAAGGTGAATTCTATCAGGGTGACAGACCTGTGCACGGTCTGAAAATGCCCCCCCCGTTTTATTGGAGGATTTGCCCCCCCCGTTTTATTGCCCCCCCCCGCCAAAAAATGAAAAAGTACCCTAAAAATATGACGCCATTTTTGACCTATGATGACGCCATCATCGCGAATTTTTTGCAGTTTTTAGCCTATTTCAATGTATTTTAAGCCATTTTAGACCTATTTTTACCTTATTTCCGCTTTTTTTGTCCCTTTTTTCCCTTTTCCCTTCTTTTTTTTCCTTTTTTTCTCTTTTTTTTTCTTTCCCCCCTGCTTGCCCCCCCCCCGTTTTATTGCCCCCCCGTTTCAAAAAAGTTGCCCCCCCGTGCCCCTCCCGTTTTGGAATTGCCCCCCCCCGTTTTAACCCGGGGGGGCAGTGCACAGGTCTGGGGTGAAAATAACTAGGTGGTGGTAAAGTAACCTCTCGTTCTTCGAGAAAATATCACGTGGAGAGAAACACTTGACGTAACTTAATAACAATTGTTTACATCATCTCTAAAAACTTTTTTTATTATTTTTATTCCTGAACGTTCATTCTTTATTTCTTCCTGACGGCAAACGGTTACACCCTTAATTTTAGCCTGAAGGATTTTAACTATACTAATGTTCCTACTCTCCAATATCATGCTCCGGAACTCCGGCCATTTAAAGCGGAGGGAGCTCCGGACATAGGTGTTTTTTTTTGGGGGGGACGGAGGGGTGCACCCCCCTAGCGGTCCGGCCTGACCACCCCTAGCGAGGCTGATCCCCCCTCCCCCCTCCCGACCAATTTGGAAGTATAATTTTTTATTTACTGTCAAAAACACGTTTTTTTAGTTAAAAACAGTGTTTAAATACAATTTTTAGGCCTAAATAGGCTGTTTTAATACATAAAATTCAATATTAGACCTAAAAACACTTAAATTATTGAGTTAAAAAAATTTTGCTAAAAAATTGGACCCCCCTGACCCCCCCCCCTAAATTTGAAATCTCGCACCCGGGGTCGACCCCCCTAAAAAGCCAGGGGGGTCCGGACTCCCCTGGACCCCCCCCTAAAAATTTTGGCCTTCCACCCGGGGGTGGATTCCCCCTAGCGGACCCGACCAAAAACACCTATGGCTCCGGAGCTCCGCCCCTAAGGCTTATTTATGCTCGAAATACATTTTAAACTACTCCATTTGTATTTTTAGGAGTATTTTTATTGATCTAAATAAGTTTTGCAAAAAAATTAATTTACAAAAAAAATTTGACAAAATAATCTATCACCCTTTAATTATTCATGAAATTAGTATCAAAATAGGGCAAAGCTCCGGGGATTGCTCCGGAGCTCTTAAAAACAGAGCGCCGCTCCGAGGAACATCACTACTACCAACAAAATATTAAGGCTTAAAGGTGCGCCGCGGAGTCAAACTTTTTATCTTCGGTTTTGATAATTTTTGGTGAAAACCTTACCTTACCTCTACCACAAATAGCCCACAAATTTTTTTTCAACAAAATATCTCCAGTGGTTCAGAAGTTATGGCCCCCCAAAAATGGCGTTTTTCGACAATTCTGTACGTGACAGATTGCTCAATGGGTATAACGATTTACATTACAAATTATAGACTCAAAGAAAGCGGCTACTTTCTGTTTTAATTTGATACCTTGATCGTTAAGATTGGTGCACTCTTTTTTGAAATATTGCGTTTCCTGGGGCCTGTTTCATAAAATACTGGTCTTCGTAAATTACAAATCTATCAATAACTTTTTTTATTCTGAACCATTTGCGTTGAAATTTGAAATGAAAAAAAGATTATATGCCATGTGCAAACTATTTAAAATTTCATGTACGTAGCTGTTGTGTGTTTAAAGTTATTCCAGTTTTAAACTTTGGCCACTTGTAATTTTTTACAAGTTCTCAAAAGAAAAATTTACCCTACTCCAACTAGGGTAAATTTTTCTTTTGAGAACTTGTAAAAAATTACAAGTGGCCAAAGTTTAAAACTGGAATAACTTTAAACACACAACAGCTACGTACATGAAATTTTAAATAGTTTGCACATGGCATATAATCTTTTTTCATTTCAAATTTCAACGCAAATGGTTCAGAATAAAAAAAGTTATTGATAAACTTGTAATTTACGAAGACCAGTATTTTATGAAACAGGCCCCTGCAGAAAAAACCCACAAACACCAAACGACGGCAGTAATTTAGTGAAGTTTGCACAACCTTTCTTTCCTTCACTTCGTGTTTTTAGCGAAAAAATCGAGGGTTTTTGTACGAAAAACGCAATATCTCGACAAATACTGACCGACCACCAATCTTAACGATCAAGGTATCAAATTAAAGTAGAAAATAGCTGCTTTCTTTGAGTACATAATTTGTAACTTAATACTCATTGAGCAATCTTTTACGTAGAGAATTGTCAAAAAACGCCATTTTTGGGGGGTAATAACTCCTGAACCACTGGAAATATTTCGGGGGCAGGGGTAAGGTTTTCACAAAAAATTATCAGAATCGAAGAAAAAAAGTTTGACTCCGCACCGCACCTTTAAGCGTGTAAAATCCATCTTTATTTTCACTTTAGAGCCTGCAAAGTTCATGGGTAGAAGAACGTGACGAGGCTTTTGGTCCACTTCTTGGGCACAAATATAAGAAATTGGAAGGTGTTTTCCAAATACCACTGTTATAAAAATGGGGTTTTTGAACCTCCTCTTGGCTCTTGGCCGCCAATGAATAGATCTTATCTTGTCCCTGGGCACTTGCGCTAACCTATAATCATAGCATATCAATAACTTCCCGTATACGAGATATATACTCTTTCGAATTTTTTTTATCAGAGCTCATCATTTTTGTACATAGCTTTGCTTTTTTGTTGTAGGCTTTAGTTTGTGGATTTGTAAACAACGTGAGCAGCGCAATTGAATACTTAAGTCACACATTACTTGCCGCAGAACTCAGTCGGAAGTCTGAGCCCGATTCAAAAACTCTGGAGAAAACGGTTTCAGACTGCTTTCACTTCTTCGACGAGGCTCACCTGACAGCCACCTCTGACGGTAATGATTACAACCAAACAGTTATAAACTCATAAAGATATCCGGCTATTGAAATTGAAATGTTGATTAATCATTCACAAGAAAAGTCACGCTTTTTGAATTATACGACTTTTTGTATCGCAAATGAGCGATTTTTCTGGTTTCAAAAGTTTTTGTGTACAGAGGGAGATTCAATTATGAGTTATACATTTATGTGAAACTGTAGGTGGGCAGCCTCCTAGATTTGGGGTGGAGGTATATAACCGACCCGCCAAATTTGGGTGGTGGCCTAAAAAAATTTTTTAGGTATACCCGCAAATACCCCATTTTTAGCGTTTTTAGTACTGGAAGTCTGGAATCCCCAAATTTCAGGGAGGGGGTGTCCAGGATACCCCCTAATTTTAGGGGGGTGGTGTCGAATCCCCCAACCTTCCCCCCTGCCCACATATGTGTGGAACTAACTTCTTAACAATATCTTACCAACTTTCTGGTCCTCAGTCTCTTGCCCCAGCCTGAAAAAACTGAAATTCTTTTGCAGATGCAATAAGCGGCGAAATTGAATAAAACTATAATCCGATAGTACAATTGAAATCTTGTTATGACACACCCAACAAAAATTTTGACTTATGCTATTATTCCGCGATGGGATAAATGATGAGGGGGGGTCTTTTTGTTTTTTGGTTGTTTTTTTTGGATTTTGTTAATTATATTTAATTTTATTCCTGAGTTTTTTATGTATTAATTTGTTTTGTATTCTGTATTTTTTGTTTTTAAATAAAATTATATTACACACAAATAAGAGTTTTTGGTCTATTATACTTAATTTTATGCAATTTTTTTTGTTGCCTTTTAATAGAGTTTAAACAATAAATCGTTTTTATCATTTTTTTAATTAAATATCTGTTTAAAATTAATGTTTAGCTACCTACTTTATTTTACGCATTTTGGTTTTATTTTTATTTTTGAAAAATTATAGTTAAAGGCTCAGCTAAAACATTCGCTAAAGGTTTTCAAAAATAAGGCTAGTATACTATCAGAGGATTGTGACAATTTGTTTGGTAACTTTTTTAGACATTTTGATATATTCTTTTCAATTTTCTATAGCCCAATCACTAGTAATATTTTGGTTTATAAGCACTATAAAATATAAAATCCCAAACTTGAGCATTGTCTGTCATATTAGTCGTCACTTTCCCAATAAGAACCAACTAGCTCCATAGTATGTTTGTTTAATTATGTAAACAATGATAAATTTGTTTTATATACCTAACATATTTTTTTAACATAAATTTTGTTTATAAGTTTTTTTTCATTTAATATATTTATTTTTTTGGTACCATTTAGAAAGTCTAAGCTTATACCATATTTTTTGCTTTGTTGGGGTTATTTGGTATGGGTCCGGCACAAAAGAGTCCCGGCACAAAAGAGTCCTGAAAAAAATTGCAGCTGGCACAAAAGAGTCCTGGCACAAAAGAGTCCCGGCACAAAAGAGTCCTGGAGAAAATGAGTTCATGTGCCCAAGAGCTGCGAGCCCTAATCCTGGCATAAAATCAATTTTTCACAGCTAACATACAATGTTCACACCTCAGCTTTCTTTCAATTTTTTATTTGTTTTTTTATTTAGCCTCTTAAGAGGTTGTGTGAATAATTTCGCGGGTAAAAAATTAATGTTTTCAAGTATTTTTATTATTTAGTTATTAAAACGCTTAAAGCTTTGTAAAACGTTTAAAAAATAAGAAAAAAATCATTGTTGTATTTGGGTATGAATCATATAATATTGGATTAGTGTTTTTGTCATAATTGAGTGTATGTCAAACAAAATCATGTCTAAATAATGATTTTAGTTGGCATAAATTTTTTGTTCATTGTTGAAATATTAGAATTTTTATCAAACTAATGTTTTAATCGTAATTGTAAGAACGACCGTAGATGTCAGACAACAAGATGAACAGACCACTGGGACTTTTTGCGTGCCATTGCGCACAACTACAGATTAAAAAAACAAACAAAAAAAACACAAAAAGACACTCTTTCCGCCCATTTGCTGATTTTTAACCAAATAACGAGTAAAAAACAACCAAATATTGTTATACCTCCAGACCAATACAGGTTTCTGTACTTTTTTGCCAACTTTTAGTATTTTTTAAATCTAATTATTATGTGTTTTTTTTAACTAAATATTTGGTTGATTTTTCGAAACTAGTTGGTAATTTTTTACCAAATACAGTAGCGGCTTTATTATCAGTATGCTTAGTGAGTAGTGTTGACAGCTATTTAACCAAATATTTGTCAACTTTTTACTAAATACTTGGCATTTGGATTACGCAAATTACACGAATTGTTAATGCTAAATGTTTTATTTAAAATCCTTCTGATCATAACGCAATGCAAATAAATGCACCAAAAAAGCAAAACTATTGAGCATAACTTTAAATGACATAAATAACACCACAAAAAACGCAGTAAGTAAGGTAAATATTCACTAAACTCAAAAAATGTTGAAGGAAAAAATAACAAAGCGATTTAAAAATGTTAAATACAAATTTTTTACTGAAACGCTTTATTATTTACTTGCAATAAAAATGTTGGTGATTAATTATTAGTTTTGTATTTGATTAAAACTTATTTGATTAGTCAATAATGACTCGTTAACGCAACTACTGCACATAATGAATTAAGCGTATAATTTTATGAAAATACCCCCAGGTTTTAAGTTGTCGTTAAAATATTAACGGTTTTTCAGAAATTTTTTTAAATTTACAGAAACTTTTGAAATTCTTTTGAAGTCTATTTTGTTTGGATTATTTATGTGTAAAATATAAAAATAGTAAAAGTTACGAGAATTTTACAACGCTTTTGACTCATTATGTTAGAGTAACGACGTGTTGAAATATGTCATAAACTGGAAGACAGCTGAGGTGTGAAAAATTGATTTTATGCCAGGACTCTTTTGTGCCGACCTCAGCGCTTGAAGCGCTTGGGCGCATGAACGCATTTTCTTCAGGACTCTTTTGTGCCAGCTGTGATTTTTTTCAGGACTCTTTTGTGCCGGGACTCTTTTGAAGGTGAGCCATTTGGTATGTGTTAAGCCAATACAATACCTTTTTATTATTTTATTTCATTATTATACAATAGTATTGAGTTTAAAATACAGATCCGGTCCGGTTCCGGTCCGGCTATATCCAAAATCACGGATCCGGTCGGGCCGTACGACAGATAATATAATATGTATAATATAAGGTATTAGCCATGTTCGTCCGAGCTCAGCAATATCTCCTCGCACTTCTCCCTTTTTTGAAAGGAAATTTACATAATTAAAAAGTAAAACAGTATGTTAATTTCCAAACTTTCTGTGAGCTAAATTTTTAAAACTTATTAAAAACAATAAAAATAGTCTTGAAATGGAGATAAATTAACTTAATGTATTTAAAAATAAAATACGCTTTAAATTATGAATTTAAGGGTTAAAGCCATTCATGAGCATGGACCGGCAAGCTAGGGGGCGGTGGCTACCCCGGGTAAATGGTCCTTTGAAAGCTAGGAGGGGTGTCCAGGGAGGGATCCGTACCCCATACATGGGCAAGTTGGTCCGGAGTGGGGGGGGTTAAACCCCAAATTAGGGGGCGGTTTAAAATCCGAGAAACGCAAAATACCCATATCGTTTTTTTTTTTCTGGAGTGCATTTTACCCATATCGTTTTTCGATTTTGAAGGAAAAATAGGTAAAAAACGATAATTTTAGGTCAAAAAGCCCTTTTTATAGCATTTTTGAGGTTTTTATTGGTTAAAACATTCATTTTGACCTCAAACTTAAGTTTGGGGGCAGTTAGAAGTCATTTTAAAGACATTTTTTTTCTTCATTTTTCCAAAATTGGGGGGGTTAACTTTTTCTCCCCCCCCCCCACTTCTGAGTGGGGGGGGGGTTAAACCCCCCTTCTCAGAATTTGGGGGGGTTAACCCCCCTACCCCCCCCCTGTGCCCATGTATGCCGTAACCCCCCAGCTTTTTAGGGGGTCAACCCGGGGTAGACTAGTTTGAAATCCAGAGGAGGGTCAGGGGGGATCCGGTTTCCAAACAAAGTCACATTAGATTATTTATTTAAGTTTTTTAGCACTAATATAGAATTTTATATGCTAAAATAGGCTATTTATGTATTAAAAGAGTACTGTTTTTTACTACAAAACCGTGTTTGTGACAGTAAATTTTGACCTAAATTCATACCCAAAATATGGCTCGGAAGGGGGGGGGGAGATCGATTTAGAATTCCAGAAGGGGGTAGGATGTCAAAATTTAAAAATTTTGGGGGGAGAGGGACCCCCCTAGATTTTTTTCCTAAGAGGGGTCCGAAATTTCGAAGCTAGGGGTAGGGGTGGAGTGGACCCCACCCCACCCCCCCTATGCTCATGTATCGTTAAAGCTCGGGAGCTCACGCCATTTGAAATGTGTGATGATATGGGTGTAGGAACATTACTACTCATACTGTATGTACACATTTTGAAAGAAGAAAATAACGATCTTTCGTGGAAAAATATTGCCGAAAAAATTCATATTTGACGAAGTACAAATTTTTGGAATAAAATCCGTGGCCAATTGTTGTTCATATTGTAATTATTTTTAGAAGATTTTTTTTTTTCAGATGGCGAAATCTCTTCCACTCAATTGGCTTCGGCGGCTTTGGCTGCCTCGGTTGGTCCGGACGAAGCTTTGGCGATCTTCGCGGACTTAAAGGTGGTGTATAAACTATTCATGTAGGTAGCAGTCCTTCAATAAATAGCACAAACGTTAATGGAACTAATGGTTTGAATA
Organism: Microlaimidae sp. YZB2_3; assembly: GCA_030248175.1. Taxonomy (NCBI): domain Eukaryota; kingdom Metazoa; phylum Nematoda; class Chromadorea; order Desmodorida; family Microlaimidae; species Microlaimidae sp. YZB2_3. Next base: position 9,514 of record JASAMX010024291.1, on the reverse strand, counting down.
TGGTCACTATACCACATTCAATACACCATTTTTCTGAACTTAATGCAAGAAAAAAAATGTTTCCTAATCTTTGTCTTTAGCTTAACAAGTTCATGAGCAAAGAAATTAAAATATATTTAGTCAATGCATGATATAGCCAAATTTAAGTATTCGTTTTTGGTTCAAGCAGTGGCGTGCCCAGGAAGAAGCGGCTGCCCCCCCCTGAAATCCGGCGAAGCCGGATTTTTTCGTAAGTGAGGAGGGACCTTCACGTTTTTTTGAATTTTGGAAGAGAAAAATTTTTTTCTTTAATATTAATACAGAAACTTTCCTGATGGCTATGATGGCATATTAATAGTCAAAAAAACCAAATTTTCCCCGCTTCGCGGTTAGTTTAAGTTCACAATTTGTCTTAGTTTTTCGATTTCAAATCGATTATGACGTTCAATAGTTAAGGCATATATGTTAAATCAAACTACTATAAACACTATTAACTTTTTATTAACGTTTTAAACACCTGTAGCCGCACTCATAAAGCGCGATTAACCAAGGATTAACCAAAGATTAAGTATGGACGTCTTTTTTTCATGGACAAGGAGAGAATTGGATTAAAAAGCTGATAAAAACTGACTTTAAACGCGGTTTTTTGACTTTTTGTCATGTTTTTATACATACTGTTTTAACTAAAGTATTTTTATATAAATAATTGACAAATTTCAAGAATATTCAAAAAAAGTTAAATACATGATATTGTTAATTTTTAATTTCGAAATAAAAAAAAAAAGAATTAAAAAAGACGAATTTTATTTCGATTTTGCATTGGGTCACATTATTAATTTAAATTAATAAAAATTTAATTCCTCTGTATGTGTGATTATGTTATAAGTTTATTTTACATTATTAATCATTATTAAGGAATTAGTCTTTACAATTTATCTTATATTATGTGAGCCAATGCAAAAGCCAATCAACAATCGTTGGTTAATCCTTGGTTAATCGCGCTTTATGAGTGCGGCTACTGTTTTAAAAGTAAAGTGATAAAAAAAATCTTACATTTTATAATAAACATTATCTGGAATTAAAATTTCTAGCGTATTTTAGCGCCTTAAATTAAAAAGTTTCTCCCCCCGGACCCCCCTGTCAAGGGGCTCTGCCCCTTGACACCGCTGAGGGGCTGCCGCCCCCAGACCCCCCTTCAGGGTTAGTATTTACTCTCCCCCCAGACCGCCTCCCCTCCCCCGAAATGAAATTCTGGGCACGCCACTGGATTCATAAGTGCATGAATTTTACAGCGCCTATACACAAAAGCACACTGCATGCTGAATACAAAAGGGGAATAAAGGAACACAATTATATACAGAATAATATGTACAGATAAAAACATCGTCAAACAATTAATTTTTAGCATTAAAGTAATTTACAGTTAAACAGGTTAAAATACAATTTACGATTTGTTAAGATTCAAAGCCTCTGGACGGTTTGTAAAACCTCTCTAATTTAGATCTTAGTAATCAAATAAAGATTTTAGGGGTAGTTATATATTTTTGCCCTCTTGTTGCAGCGGTACTCAGGTATGTCTCCTAGGATCCATTTGGCTATGAGTACCAGGATGTTTTTGTATTGACTGATGGACTGATACTTTTATCCCTGTTGGCATAGTTTATACGCCATTTATTTGCAGAACGCTAGGAAATCTCTGGCCTTAGATACAGAATTACATCTTGTGTATTTGGTAAGACATTTTTAGTAGTACTTAGTTGAATTAAACATGATTGATAAAGTTTCAAAGGGTTTTACACATGTTAATATGAGAAAGTAAAATTAGACGCCCATTGAATAATAAAAACTCAATGTCCTTTACAAGTTTTTACCGTTTTTGTGACATGTTATCTTTTGGGCTACACAGGTTTAATTGAAATGCTTAAGTTAGCTGATTATTTTTAATAAAACAACTTAAGTAGCTAAGAATAAAATAGGATATTAATATTAATTTAGGATAATAAATAATTTAGAACTCCCTAACCCTTTTTAGTCGACTCCGATCTACATGCAAGACAACTGGGGCTATTCTTTCGACTGGTCCCATTTCTACAGCTTGTGGTGCTCTTTGTCGCCAGAAATGAAGCGAGTAAGCGACTTGGTTGGCGTATCTGAAAGGACCCTGATTCGCTTCTCGAGGAGAGCACCTACCTCTGGGAGAGAGAAAGCGGTATGTGAATATTACGTATACTATACATACGTACTTACTAAGGCGTAAATTAAAGGGTTTTAATGTCATGAAGAAATTTTCGGCATGTTTCGTTAGCATGTATTTGTGTAAAATAATAGAACATTTGGTTAAAAATGAAATTGATGTTTTTAAATAGAATGTATCTTATTAGTATCTAAATAAGAAAAAACCTGTTATGCGCTTCAGAAAGTGATTGAGATATTTTGTTCATGTTATATGTCGAAAGGCAATTGCGTCAGTATTAAAAGTTATAAAAAAAATTTAGATTCATATGCGATTTTACACAGCTCTGGCTCTTTTCGATTTAATCAATGAGATTTCACTTAACGAAACGGCTGTTAAATTCGGCTGTAGCCGTGGATTTTTGCAGTCCTTACAGCAACAATCTTCTTCTTACGCGGGTAAACAGTACAAGACTTTTTTCTGTGTTATCCAACGAATTTCTTGAGAAATCAAACCAATTTATTCTTGTTTGACTATTCTATATGGCTTTGCTTTTTGATTTACTTTTAGCTAAAACGTTCGGTACAGAGTCGTACTATTTGTTTTTGACTTTGATCTTTGATATTTTTTGTTTGTAAAGTTATTACCCCGTGCTTCAAAACCTTGTAACGGTTCAAAAGTTATGAACTTTCAAAAATAACCAAAAATAGAGATTTTTGGGACATTTTGTATCTAAACAGTTTTTTCTTTACTACACCCACTTGATTTATAGAAATAAAAAAGAGAATAAACGTACTTTAAGCTGTATTTTGACACCCTGATTGTAGATTTTGACGAAAGATTTGTCAAGATATTGGAGTCTTATCAAAAAAAAAACTTACGATTTTTACCGTATTTTTTGTAAAAGTAAGACTAGCTGAAAACCTTGTAGGCGAACTTTTGGAATTTAAAAAAATACTATATTTAAATCTCCTTTAATTATCTTATGAAAATTTTTATTTAAAAGAAAAAGTGCAAGTTCTTTATTCTAAAATTGTGTGTTTCGACAGACTTTTTAACAAAACAAGCGCAAAATAGATTTTTTGATGAATGGCCTATTCCCACGTTTATCGAATATAGGGTAAAAATCGAAGGGTTTTTTACTAAAACACATATCTTGACAAATATTTTGTTAAAATTTGCGATCAGAGTTTTAAAACAAAGTTTAAAATGTGCCTGTTCTTTTTTGTATTTTTATAACAAAATTTTTTGCAGCGAAGGCACAATTTTTCAAGTAAAGATGACCTAAAAAACCATATTTTAACTTTTTTTAAAAAGTAATATTTTTTAAACCGTTTAAGTTATGTTGACGACAAAAAAAGTTGTTGGGTACATGGCACAAGACATCAAAATCCCAGACAAAAAGTTTTATTCTGTACAGCATTTTTAATGGTTTTACTAGTGGTACAATAATATTTTTAGTCTTTTTTAATGAAATCAATATTAGAATTGGGTATTTCCGTCTAAGATTACGTGAAATCCGTCTAAGATTAGATAGAGGGATTGACGTGTAATATAGTGTGGCATTGTGTATAGAAAAACAAATAAAATAATATTATTTAGGATACGCAATTTATACAGAAACATTTATGTAGAAACACAAAAATCCAACTAAATTTGTATGATAAATTTTTTATTGGTGTGATATTCTGTTCTTATAGTGTTATCATGCTGCACTGGCCCATAATAGTGGGTTTTAATATTGTGCAAGATAATATCGGCAACAACTTATGGGGGAAGTTTGGATATAGAAAAAAACAAAAAAAGATTAGAATTTATAACAAAAAACCAAATTTTATATCCAGTAAAATTACAATTTTACTGCGTCATCGTGTTAAAAAATTATTAGTACCTAATAAATTGTGTTTTACGTTAAAGGTATGGTGACAGCGTTTTGCGACCGCCTAGGATGGTGGAACCTCCGAACGCTTCTGTCGGGATTCGCCGAGCGCTTGGCCTTCGGTATTCGGAAGGATCTCTCAGAGCTCATCCGGATAGCCGGTCTGGACGGCGGGAGAGCCAGGGCCCTCCACTCTGCGGGATTGGAATCCGTGGCGTCCCTGGCCAGAGCGGAACCGTCCAATGTGCTGGCGGCGTTGAGAAGGGCAGTTCCATTTGATGTGTAAGTTTATTGTTTTCGACGTGTTGTTGCCCTCTTCTTTTCCTTTAAGACTGGTTTACACCGGACTGATAGCTGATAACGCACAGCTCACACCCTTCATACCGCAGCAACAATGACGTCGTAATGATGTAAACGCGCACTATCCACTCCCACTCCAGTGTGAACCGGCCTTAAGTGTTGTTGTTGTTGTTGTTGTATAACATAAACTGAATATTAAATCCATAGGGAAGATAATACAAAAGTAATGGTCGTTGAAAAATGAGGTTAGAATTGCTCGGGATTATTATAGTGTTTATTGTTATTTGTCTCATAAGACAAACTTAACTCCCCTACGTAACTCTTGCATATTATAAACTGAAAGGTCCCAAATAGTCGGTAAAGAGAGAACAAGTGTACTATTTCTCAAGTTATTATTTTGTATTTACAGTTTATCAATTTGGCGTTAGTTGTTTTTAATGTTTCTAATTTTTAGAAAAAAAATATTTTTAATGGTTTTTAAATGAGCAAAAATAATTTGTTGACTGAAATGTAAAGGCCTCGTATACTATGTTTTTGCAAATTCAAATTGGTTTGTTACATCATCTCTTATCAGACCTGTGCACGGTCTGGAAATGCCCTTGAAGGATTTACCCCCCCCCGTTTTATTGCCCCCCCCGCCAAAAAATGAAAAATCACCCTAAAATTATGACGCCATTTCTGACCTATGATGACACCATCATCACGAATTTTTTGCAGTTTTTAGCCTATTTCAATGTATTTCAAGCCATTTTAGACCTATTTTTACCTTCTTTTCGCTTTTTTTTGTCCCTTTTTTCCCTTTTCCCTTGTTTTTTCTCTTTTTTCTCCTTTTTTTTCTGTTTTTTTTCTTTCTCCCCTGCTTGCCCCCCCCGTTTTATTGCTCCCCCCCGTTTCAAAAAAGTTGCTCTCCGTGCCCCCCTCTGTTTTGGAATTGTCCCCCAAAAATAAAACCCCGGGGGCAGTGCACAGGTCTATCTTATTGTGTTTGTTAAGGGATTTGCTCCAAAGTACATCTTACGCTTAAGGTAGGCTACATCTAAATACCGCGGCGTCTTATAACATCAGTGTTTTTTTTCAGTGAGCGAATTCGTGTTTGTTTTCAAAAAGACCAAGATTAAGTTAAACATAAAGTTTAATTTTTTGCGGGTTTATTTGTTAGGATTTCAAAAATTTCAGTTTTATAACGTGTTTTAATCCCTGTGTTTTAACCTAAACCGTGTATATAAATTGAATGTAGCAAACTTTTGGTACTGGAGTAATTGCTGAAATCACGGAATTTTCCTTTGTCATTTTTACAAAAACAATTGGAGAAACACTTAATCGCTTTAAGGGAAAGAAGAAGGTCTGGCTATGCAAAATAATAAATCTTAAAATATTAAATTTGTGAATTTTCAAAGAGAGTTCGAGTTCTTCAAAACAGACGTTGAAATTAGTGATTTAAATTTTAAAAAAAACCTTATTATTTAAATTTAATTGACTAAATAATACTTTAATTATAAAAAGTGTACAAAAATATAAATTGTTTTTTATTTGAAAAAAAACTATAATTACACATATAAAAAATTAGTTGGAAAGAGTATAGAATAATAGAGGACTCGTTGGTCAAATTTTACGAATTTCCAAAAACACCATAAGTATAGGAGTAGGCTCAAAATAAAAAAATGTGGGTTCGTTTTCGTTCAGTTTCTTTTCAAAATAAAATTTAGGGGGACACCAAATTTTATTGGCTAGTAATGGTAAATCGTTCCCGCCTCGCTAATTTTTTTAATTTTATTTTTATTAAAACTACCAGCTTTGTGGCGACCTGCGTTTAGCCTCTAAATCCTGTCATGGTAACAAAAAGGTCCTAACTAAGAATAGTAAATCAAATTTTATTACATCGCATACATAAAAAGAAGTGATATTAAATGATAAAATTTATATGATATCAGATAAACATCAAACAAACACTAGTGTGGTAAGGTTTTTAAAAATTTTGGATTATCAAAATCAAACATTTGTTGCAAAATAATTTATATTACAATTAAATAATAGTATTTTTAGAAATAATGCTGGATCTTCTAAACAATTATGGCTGGCAAATCATCCAGCAATGTTGAGGACTGAAGCTGTTGAAACAATTCAAAAACGAGCCAGAGAAATTTTCAAAGATAATCTGCGCAGCCTGGGATTAGACGATGACGCGTTGGACGACCTAGTTTCCAGTAAAAAAAACGCTTTTAATATACAGTCAAATAAAGATACAACTGGATCAAGTCTAAGTGACAAGAAACATTTGGTCATTATAGAGTCGAAAGATGGTAAAACATTACCAGATAAATATGGGAATAACTTTACAGATTTGGATGAAGAGAAAATCTACCCAAACTTTATGACCGATGTTAAAAACAAGTTAAATGGCTCGATAAAAGAGGCCACAGAAGAATTAAAATTAATTAAAAAGAAAACGAATTTTGCTGTTGAAAATAATGAAAACTACCAGCCAGAACTTAAAGAAACTAAATATAATTTGGATAATTCAAAAGAACTAAAAGAACAAACAGTTTGCAGTGATCGAGCAGTTTTTGAAAAATCTGCAGTAAATACTGATGAAACTATTCTAAATATAATTACTGACAGTTCTAACAGTGTTAGTGACAATATAAAAATCCTAGAATTACCGAAACACAATGTAAATGGTAACGAGACTGGACTTAAATATAATGAGGTTGTTATTTGTGTTAATAGTAATAGTTGTATTGAGAATAAACTACCTAATATTGATGTAAAAGATAAAAACTGTATGGCTAGAGTGCAAGAAAACTATCACGAAAATATTAATCAAAATATTATGAAACATCATAATAACAATAATTGTGAACTGATTAAAAACTGTAGTATTTCATCGTCATCTCAAGAGACGTCCACAGGTGAAGATAGTTTGGCTAATGTGGATATTGATTGGTTTATCAGCAGATCCACTGAACGAATTCAATCTGCCAGTTCAATGACAAAAGGCATTGCAATGGAAGATGTTTTAAATATGCCCAATGAACAGGACTCCATTGTTACGCATCTTTTGGAAGACAAAATAGATAGTGATTGTAATTTAGAAAATAATTTAAGTAGAAAAAATATTAATAAAGATTTCAATTCGGTTGTCAATTTTAATAAGGACAAAGCCGCAAATAAGAGAATTTTAGAAGAAGATAGTCAGATAGCTTCTGATGAAAAAGAAAATATTTTACCATGTATGAATTTTACATGTGAAAACTTGCACAAGAACAATTACAGTAGTACAAAATTATTAGAAAGAAATCACCTTGAAGAAAATCGAAACCAAGAAAGAGACTCACTCAGTAGAAATAATTTAGAAATTAAATTTATAAGTGGTGAAATAAATAAATATAAATATCCAAATCAGAAAAACAAAGATTTTTTTGTAAAAGCTAATTTCAGCACAAATGTAAAAGCATCATGCCAGACAAACGCTGAACCAAAGCAAGAATTGTTCTCCGAAAAAGATTCTTTAAAAGCATGCAATACGACTATCAAAAAAAATAATAATTTCCAGAATAACGATAGTAAAATCCATTATAAAGATGATGAAATAGATGGCGATTTATTTGAAACCCGCGGAGACACTTTAGCGAATATTTTTATTGACTTTTCTTCTGAGGATGCACAACATAAAAGTAAGTAATTCTGTAATCTTATAAGCAATTTTTTTGACAAAGTAAAGAATTGCGGAATTATTTGCATTTTGTTGTAAAGTTTAAACTATAGGAAATAACTTATCTCATTCTTTTTTTATTAAGTGGACACATTAGTGGATTTTTGTTGGTAGGAGCATTATATTGTTTTTATATGCTATAAACTGTATGTTATAAATGGATTATATTTTAGTTGCAGAAGATAGCTTGGCTGACATCAATTTAAATGAATGTCCACCTTTGGCAAGCTCAGTTGTCCAGTCAAGTTCAAAACATGAAATTCGCCCATCTCATTCCCAGGATAGTCTAGCTGATCTGGTCTTTAGCCTGAGCAGCGTGTCTATTTCACCAGCGGGTGGTGGTACTCCAGTTTGCCATTCACCAGCAATCCATAATCCTAGATTCAATTCACCAGCAGCCGTTTGTACCCCTTTTTCTCGATCAACTTTGGTGGAGGGAAGTCTTAGTGAAAGCAGAATACTTAAACTTCTGCAGGACTCAGAGGGAGAAGAGGAGCAGGGTAATACGTTATGATCGAAGATTTTTTTAAAAAATATATTTGCTAATTCTGAGATTTATTTAATTTATGAAATTTATGCAAATTTATGAAACATAATCAGGGATTCCTTATGGAAAATTTAGCTCCAGGGGATCTTTTGTTATAATATACAAAATCTTATTAAACAAAGATCAAGGCGAAATTGTTGAACTTACAGTTTATTATGTGCTAACGTAAAACTGAATACAGTTTTTAATCTATAATCTGAGTCAATGGCCGCAGTTTCAAAATCATATTTTTTTGCTAATTTTTATATTTTGATGTTCGAAACAAACTAAATTAAATAACTTGTTTTAGTTTGAATATATAAAACTATAGTCTGTACAAAAATGATGCGGACTGGCGACAAAACTCGAACTTTAAAATGTTATATATCCATAACGGAGGTTAGAATATATGCGGGTCATATATGGGAGCATAGCTCAGACTCTTATCTATCTTTTGAAAAGGTTAGAAAAAAAGTTTTTCAATGAAGTCATCACTACAGCCGATGCGGTGAAAAAAACCTGGTTCCAAAAAAAAACAAAACTTTTTTATTTGTACGAGATAAGAAAAGCTTGGTATGCTGTTAAAACATACTTTTCTGAGTTTTTCTAAAAGTTTGAGCGAAATCGGCTCGCTCAAAATTATTATTAGAAATTTCTTTTTGTGTTGACAAACGGGGAAACATGTTTGCAATTAAGAAAACACTCAAAAAAGAACATTTTTAGCTGCGATATTTGGCAATTTTGTAGTAGGATTTTAACTTTGAAAATATGTTTTTCTAATAAAATAACCTAGAAATTCCAAAAAAAAAAACTTTTAAGACTTATTTTTTTGGAAAAGTCTTTAATTTAATGGTTTGCTGCTGCCAGCATACGGGCTTAGAATCCTTTCAAATTTCAAATTCGTCATTTTTGACAGCTTAGTGTAAGCTTAATTTTAGGTTTTTT
>JASAMX010024290.1:0-18278 GCA_030248175.1 Microlaimidae sp. YZB2_3 | reverse complement strand
ATTTTTTGTACTTCGTTCAGTTACGTATTGCTCAAAAAATGGTTTTGTTTATTCTATGACTTTGTAAAAGTGTTAGAAGTTTTATGTCAAATTAATATCGCCTTTAAAATCATGCAGATGATACAGTTAATTTAAAAGTAAATTTTTAAAAGTAAAGTTATTTTTTTAGTTTAACAATATTGTGACGCGGGGACACTGACGGGTGTGCGGTTCTGCCACGTGGACACCAAGGTTTGTGCGTTTGTGCCACGTGAATGATAATGAATGCGCGGTTGTGTATGGAGGTGTGTGGTTTGGTGAGCGGTCGGATACAGGAGGCACTCAATTCGGGAGGCACTCACTTTAGCAGGGCCGGGACAGGAGCCCGCAAGGGTGGAGTCAGGTATAAGGTCCGCTCCTGATTGGAAGGTGCAAGTGGCGAGCAGGGCAAACAAGGGAAATGCCGCGGGAGATCTGTTGGATTTAGGCATAGAAGAGGTGGTGCCGATAGTTCAGCCTGAGAATAGCCTGGTAAACGAGTTAGCAAGGAGGTTGAGGGAGCAGGAGGAGCAGCTCGCTAAGCAGGCCGCGGAGTTGGCACGGTTGTCCAGGGAGCGAGTGGACCATGGAAGAGGAACGGCGGATTCTCTTCCGGTTCAGCCGACTCCCGGAACCAGCGCGCCAACTAATACCGGCAACAGCGGAGCTCGCCTTGCTCCTATGAAGGTGTCTAGCCTGAAAAATCCTCTTGCAGTGCCAGTATTTGAAGGCGGAGCGGGATCTAAAGCCTTTTCCCTTTGGTTACGCGATTTCGACAGAATGTGCGGGCATAGCGGGGTCCCATTTGAGTGTAGGCATGACCAGCTTCCCGCGTATCTTGACGGCCTGGCGTTCTATTTGTACGAGAATTTGAGTCAGGCAGTAAAAAGTGATTATGCCGAGCTGACGCGCGTCCTTTCCGCTGAGTTAGAGGAAATGACTCGCACTAGCACGGAAACACTTTTTAGCCGGATACAACTTGAAAATGAGTCGGCCGTAAAGTATGCAGGAGAGCTGACTAAATTAGCTGCCACGGTGTACACCGACAGGTGTGGTTCGGGTCAGTTGGACGAGACCCTCCTACATTTCTTTTGGCGTGGGTTGAAGCCAAAAGTGAAGGCGCGATTCGGTTTGAAAGATCGGCCTAAAACGTTTAAAGAGGCGGTAAATTTGGCCGTGTGGGCCGAGGATAAGATTTTGTCTGAAAAAAGGGCGGAGGAAGCCCTAGGAGTAAAGGCCGATGGGTCAGCGGAGGAAGATAAAAAGGAAGTGTTGGTTGCTAACACTTATGTAAAAACGCCTGAAGTGAGCCGGGGCGGCGCATCGGCAGATGATGATCGCTGGACGAGAAGTGGAAAGCCAATCTGCGATCGATGCGGACAAGTGGGACACACCGCCCGACAATGTGATGGAGGCGCCGGCAGCAACTGGAGAGGCGGACCGCGCGGAAGGACGCCATGGAACGGAGGCAGGCGCGGCTCAGGCTCACGTGAGATGCAAAGTTTTGGGAATCGGGGTTGGCAGGTTCAAAATAGGTCACACGGTTGGACTAGAGGAAGAGGAGGTGCGCCTCACCGTGGTAGAGGAGGAGGAAGCTCCGTAGAACCGGGACGCGGAGGAAATGCGTACGGTGTGGAAATTCAGGCGGAAAAAGGCGTGCAAGGGCCGCCGGGAAGCGAATTTTGGTGTGAAACCAGGGAAGATGTTGTGGAAAATGTGTTAATTCAATTTGATTTACAGGAAATGACCAATACACCGGAAGAAGCCATGGCTATAGAGGAGGGCGGCGACGACGGATTTTCCTTTTTCTTTGAAATGCCTCCAAGCCCACCGGGCGGGCCGGATGGCCGCGGAGAGGTCAAGAAAGAACCTGGAGAGCCGGGCCCAGCCCCGGTCTTCGTCTTCCAGGTGACACCAGACACCGCTGAACCAACAGAAATCCAGGCCGCGGATGGAACGGCATTCTGGAAAATCAATCAGCAGTGGTGGATCCGCAAGAGACAGCAAGAGTGGACACCTCTGCGCATCGGTAAGTGTTTTTTGAAGCAAATAGAATATTTATTGTGGGTTTTATTTTGTTTTGTGTTGTGTTTTGCCGAAATGACCGGAACTGGAGAAGAAAACTGGCCGCAAAACTTAGTCATGGAGTTGTGTAAAATGGGACTGCTAATTAAATTTGGCACATGTTCGGAACTGGCGACATTGTGTACATAGTGTAAAAAGCTGTTTAGTAAAAATGTTGAAACATGGTCGAGGAAGCTAATAAAGAAATGTAATAATGTAATATGTGCGGTTTTTGTAGCAGGAAAACAATTTAGATGTACGTGTAAGATAAGGGAGGAAGGAGAAACGTTGGAGGCGCTCATAGATACGGGAGGTACGATTTCAATTTTGTCAGGTGATTTAGCTAGGAAATTAACTAAGGTGGAGTGGGAAGCTAAGCAAGAAATGTCGGCCATGTCTTTGACTGGGACGCCTATTCGCTTTACAGCAAGTGGGACCGTTTCACTTCGCGTTTGCGGCACTTATTTTAAACAAAAGGTTAAAGTCCAGGAGAATTTGCCGTACTCTGTGTTACTTGGAACTGATGCGTTAGGAAAATTGGGTAACGTTACCTTTGATTTCCTTAACGGCCAGTTGGTAACACCAAGTGGAAAAACCTCTTTGGGACAAGAACCTTGGCCTAAAACAAACAAAGGTGTGCGCATGTGAAATGATGACGGTTCCTGCTCGTTGCAGGCAGGCTTGCTGGGCGGATATCCAAGGAGGACTCCCAGAAGGATCAAGCATTCTGCTAGATGAGGCGAGTAAAAGCTTAGAGGCCACAGGATTAGTTCTAGCTAAAATCGTGACGCAAGTGCGAGATAAGCGCGCTCCGGTAGAAATTTTATATCCATTACCTTATCTGGTTAAGCTTTTTAAGGGAACCACACTAGGTGAGGCGTCGGTTTTAACTACGGAATTTGTAAAGGACATTTTTGGTATGACCCCGGTTGATACAAGCGCTGAGAGGCCGCAGGAATTTGACCCCGTTTCACAGTTAAACTGGGAGGGTGTGCAAATCTCTGGCGCGCAACGCGAAAAACTGGCCTGTTTAATCCGCAATAATGGAGATGTTTTCTCCTCGGGACCGTTTGACGTTGGGAGGACATCGTTACTGAAACATCGCATCGACGTGGGCACTAACCCACCTCATAAACAAAAGCCTTACCGCGTGCCGGAGGCGCAGAAGCGGGTTATTAAAGAAAATATAGATAGGATGCTCAGTAACGGTATAATCCGACCGTCAAACAGTCCCTTTGTATCTCCTATTGTGATCGTGAAGAAAAAGGATGGGACGGACCGGTTTTGCATAGATTATAGGGGCGTTAACGCTATTATCCATAAGGACTCGTTTGGGCTTCCCGGACTTGATGACATAATTGACGCATTGGGTGGTTCCACATACTTTTCTACCTTGGACTTAACGTCAGGGTATTGGCAAGTGGATATGGAGGAAGGAGATAAGCATAAGACAGCCTTATTAAGCCCAATGGGAGGACTTTATGCATTTAACGTGTTAAGTTTTGGCATGTGTAATGCGCCCTCCACGTTTCAGAGATTAATGGAAATAGTGTTGTCGGGCTTGCGCTGGCAAAATTGCCTAGTCTACATAGATGACATAATCGTTTTTTCAAAAACCTTTGAGCAACATTTGAAAGATTTGGAGATAGTTTTCGATAGGCTGCGGAAAACTAATTTAAAATTAAAACCAAAAAAGTGTCATTTTTGCAAATCTTCGGTGGAATTCTTGGGCCATATTGTAAGTAGGGACGGAACACGACCTAATCTGACCAAAATTGCGGCAGTAAAGGATTTCCCAGTTCCTAAAAATGCAAAAAAGGTGCGCTCGTTTTATGGGCTAGCCAATTTTTATAGGCGGTTTATTCCCAATTTTGCGCAAATAGCTAGTCCCTTGAATAAACTCGCAGGCAAAAACAGTAAATTTTACTGGTCGCTGGAGTGTGAGAAGGCGTTTCAAACCCTGAAGGATAAGCTCATTTCCACCGAAGTCTTAGCATTTCCAAATTTTCGGAAACCATTCTTGCTTGCTACAGATGCTTCGGGCACTGGAACTGGAGCAGTGCTTTCTCAACAATCTGAGCATGATGAGCGACCAATAGCTTATGCGAGTAGGAGTTTAAACAGTGCGGAACGCAATTACGCGGTAATCGAGCGGGAGGCTCTGGCGGTGGTTTGGGCAGTAAAGCATTTCAGGCCTTACCTGTATGGTCATAAGTTTAAGCTTTTATCAGACCATCGGCCGTTAAAGTACATTTTTAGCACAAATCAGTCTACCTCCGCTCGTTTACAGCGTTGGGCGCTAATGTTGAACAAATATGACATAATGGGTTTTGACTACCGCCCAGGGAAGCAAAACGGGAACGCGGATGCACTTTCCCGTGTCCCTGGGCCTAAGCCTGAGCCGAGTGCACGGGCACTGGTGTGCGGTGTGCAAGTGGACAATCGAAGTGAAGGAATTCATGGCGGATAGTGAGCGGTTAAGGAAAGAGCAGAGGCAGGAGGAGCGCTTCATAGACATAATTCCAATCTTCAGAAGGGAGTTCTGCCGCAGGTGAATAAGCAGGCCAAAAGGATAAAGGACCTAGCTGAGCGATATTTTTTAGTGAATAGGATTTTGTTTCACGTGCCCTCGGAGAAAAGCCGTTTGAGTCGCCAATTTCAAGGACAGCTAGTTCTACCGCGTAGTCCTGACACGAGGCCCTGCAGGCTTGTCATGACGTGTTTGGCGGACACCTGGGAGTGAAACATACCCTATCGCAAGTTGTGCTTAGGTTTTATTGGCCCACACTTCATAAGGACGTAAAGCATTATGTAAAAACGTGAGAGAAGTGCTTGAAGCGCAAGCCACATACTGCGAAACCAAAAAACCCACTTAAGCCTTTACCCATTGGCGGGATGTTTGACAGAATTGGGCTGGACATTGTAGGCCCACTAACCACTACCACAAGGAATAAAAAGTACATTCTTGTGGTGACGGAGTATCTGACCCGTTTTGCCATGTGTTTCGCGATTTCCGACCAAAAAGCGGAGACCATTGCGAAAATCTTGTTGGAGGAGTTGATCGCGAAACACGTTGTCCATTGGAGGTGTTAACGGATAGAGGGAACAACTTTGCCAGTAGCATGGTGCAGAAGATTTGCGACATAGCTTCTGCAAAGAAAGTTTTCACTACCCCTTATCACCCTCAGTGTAACGGGCTGACTGAACAGTTTAACAAAACCCTTTGCGAAATGCTTTCTCAATATGTGTCTAAGCGGCATGACGATTGGGACTTTGCTTTACCGTTTATTGTCAGCGCTTATAATCGGTCACCGCAGGAATCCACTAAGGAAAGTGGTTTTTATCTGATGTATTATCAAGATTTCAAAACTCCTATCGAAGTGAAGTATCAGATGGTACGAGAACCAGACACAGCTTTAAGTGACGACTATGTTTCAAAGGCCAAAGTGGCCATGACCGAAGCGCGAGCCTTAGCCAAGAGTAACATAAGTGAGGCGCAGGTTAAGCAAAAGGCGTTGCATGAAAGTGGACAGGCCCATTTAAAGTTAAAAATGTGGCTAACGCGAAGGGAATCGCAGAGATTTTTGAAGACACAAAGAGACGAAAAACCGAACGGGTGAATTTGACTAAGCTGAAAGTGTTCTTTAAACGAAAGCTACCCTATGTAAATCGAAGTAGACGAAACAGGGAAGCGCTAGCACTGGAACCAGCTCCTAAAGAAAGAATCAATGGACCTCAGTCGTTGCCCTTGGTTCTGAAAACTGGAAACCACTGCGTCACTAACGATCAATCTGTATGTTTAGATCGACGATTCTGCCACTATTGCCAGAAAAAAGGGCATAGAACCAAGAACTGCAGAAACCGACGGCTGGAGGAGCGCCGACAGCGACGCCAACACGAGGGAAACCGGCCTGGAGTGGCTCCGCGGCGGTCGGTTTCGGACAGTGCCATTCCACCGGCGACAACTGCGACTCCTCTACCAGTTCCACACCCAGAAGAAAGCTTAATGGCCGAGACGGCGCAGGAGCTAGACGAAATCTTCGCGACTTTAGACTTGGCTAGTGGACAATAGAGCGGATATGAACTTTTTTTTATTATTTTTATTGTTTTTATTGTTGACGATGGTCCTTTGTTTTTTTACCGATTGTGATTCTTACTAACCGCCCCGTCTTGTTTTTTAATAAAATTGTTTTTGTAAAGGCTGTGTTTCTGCTACTTAGTCGGGGACGACTAAACCTGAGGGGGGAGTTGTGACGCAGGGACACTGACGGGTGTGCGGTTCTGCCGGGACACTGACGGGTGTGCGGTTCTGCCACGTGGACGCCAAGGATTGTGCGGTTGTGCCACGTGGATGATAATGAATGCGAGGTTGTGTATGGAGGTGTGTGGTTTGGTGAGCGGTCGGCTGTGGTGGAGCGGTCGAGTGTGAGGTTGCGGGTTACCGGTAACCGACCGCACAGTTGGAATTGTGGACAAGGGACAGCGCGTTGCTTGGGTGTTCTGGTTGCATATAAAGTTGGTGGTTTAAGCGTTTGAGTTAGTTTTTCTATAAATGTGACTTGAAAAAATACCGCCAAAGAATACCTAGCAGCAAAAACCAAGCGACCGAAGTCCAAATCAAAGTTCAGAAGGACCGACCAGACCGGACCAGACCAACCAGACCAGATCGGACTGAAGAGTTCAACCAGAAGCCGAAGCGGAGTCCCTACGCGAAAGACGCTTACTTACAGGTAGTCCCACAAACCTTAGCAGGTACGCGTTTCCAGCCGATACTTGAAGTTTCATGATCTTACCGAATAAACCTTTTTGTAGAATCCTAGTTAACGCATCACAATATTAAGAAATTACAAAAAAGTAACATTTCTATTGCGTTTGGTATTGTCAAGAATGCTAAACAGTAGAGAATGTCTAAAAACGTAAAACTCTTTGATGAGTTTTCTTTTTATGTAATGTTATGAAATATTCTAGGTTTTTATGAAACATTTTGCATCCGACACATAAATTATCATATACATTCAGATGTATAATATATTGACTAATTTAAAATATTCAACAGTGTTTTATGTGGAAAATATTTATCAAGAAGTTTTGCGTTCACCAATTCTTATTTGTACATGCTAAAAAATTAACTTGTGGATTGCTTAAAATATAATTAGAACAATTGTTTAAAACACAGTTGAACATTTTCTCCTTGTATGCATTCTTGACGCAACCAATCATTTTTTGCTTTTTTTTAAATTTTAAAATAACAAAACTTTAAAAAATCATCAGATATTTTAAATATCAGGGGCCTATATTATAAAAATTGCTTGTAATTAATTTAAAGCTGTCAATTAATAAACGCACATTTTTCTTTTGTATTTTTAATTAAAAAGTATATTAATAAAATTCCGTTTAGAATTTAAAAAATTACATGTCTGTAAATTCCGTAAATTTCACTATTAATTTTTTTAATTAATAAAATAAGAAGAAATAAATGCGTTATTAATTTACAATTACAAAGATCTTTAAGAAATAGGCCAGAGGAGTCGCATTCTGAAGCGCGGTTAAAATTTATCCCGGGATAATTATTTTTTGCTTAAGGATGTGAATGAAAAATCAATTTCATCCAGTTTAAAGTCAGGTTTTTTCCCATAGGATTAATTTAATAAAAAATAAAATACGCGCAGTGACCAAATTTGTTATTTTTGCGCAAAGTGGTTTTGCGGCGCAAGAAAAAAATATAAAAAAATTCATTACATTCAAGAATACATGAAAATTAATTAATAAAGAAAAGAAGAATGAGAAATGAAGAACAAATTATACGGGCTATGTGTGGATCCAACCTAAATGCATACGTATGCATATGTTTATATGCATACGTATGCATATGTTATGCATACGTATGCATAAATTCATATGCATACGTATGCATATTTTTTTAGTTATATGCATACGTATGCATTTTTCCGGAAAGTATATGCATACGTATGCATTTTTTTGAAACTTTTATGCATACGTATGCATTTTTTTCTAACTTTTATGCATACGTATGCATAAAAGTAACAAAAAAATGCATACGTATGCATATAACATTCGGGAAAAATGCATATGTATGCATATAAATTGCAAAATATGTATACGTATGCATATTTTTGAAATTAAATTTTTTTTTGTTTTTTAATAAAATATGCATACGTATGCATATTTTGCAACTTATATGCATACGTATGCATATTTCCGGAAAGTATATGCATACGTATGCATTTTTTTGTTACTTTTATGCATACGTATGCATAAAAGTTAGAAAAAAATGCATACGTATGCATAAAAGTTTCAAAAAAATGCATACGTATGCATATAACTAAAAAAAAATATGCATACGTATGCATATGAATTTATGCATACGTATGCATAACATATGCATACGTATGCATATAAACGTATGCATACGTATGCATTTAGGTTGGATCCACACATAGCCCGTATAATTTGTTCTTCATTTCTCATTCTTCTTTTCTTTATTAATTAATTTTCATGTATTCTTGTTACATTCATTTTTACTCCCATATGCGGCAGTCTTATTAATTTACAAAATATATTATTTTTTTTTCATTGAAATGGATTTATCAGGGTAAATATAATGTTTCCTCAGAATGCGAACTGAAGTCGTTTTTAAGACACAAAGAGCAACTGGGTAAACCTTTACTGTTGATTAAAATTAACATTAACAAAGAAGGAGCTTCTAACGTAAAATATTGAAAAACATAAATTATATATATAAAAAAAGATTTTATCTTGAGAAAAATAAGAATAGCTGAAATCGACAAAATTCCGTAAAGTTTTTATGTTATGTCTGAACTGCTCCCCACGCTATCAAATCAATTTTTCTTTGCGCAGCCGGCTCAACTTCAAAAGAGTCCCGGCACAAAAGAATCCTAAAAAAATCGCAGCTGGCACAAAAGAGTCCCGGCACAAAAAAATCCTGGAGAAAATGCGTTCATGCGCCCAAGCGCTGCGAGCGCTGAGGTCGGCACAAAAGAGTCCTGGCATAAAATCAATTTTTCAAAGCTCTGATACAATGTTCACACCTCAGCTGTCTTCCAGCTTATGACGTATTTTAACACGTCGCTACTCTGACAAAATGAGTCAAAAACGTCGTAAAATAAACTGTGACT
The DNA here is from genome assembly GCA_030248175.1 of Microlaimidae sp. YZB2_3. Classification (NCBI taxonomy): domain Eukaryota; kingdom Metazoa; phylum Nematoda; class Chromadorea; order Desmodorida; family Microlaimidae; species Microlaimidae sp. YZB2_3. Next base: position 9,039 of record JASAMX010024290.1, on the reverse strand, counting down.
CTTTTTATCTCTTACCACACAAATAATCTAAACAAAATTAGTCAGAGTCACGTTGACATTATACTGATTGTGACTTTTTGTGTCAAAGTAACGACGAACAGTTAATTTAAAAGATTTTTAGCTTTAAAATCCTTTTTTAAAGTTGCTATTATTTTTTTTGGGAAAACAAATGTTTATTCCAATAACTACGGTTTCCAATCCTTTCATTAGCGGGCTGGAGAAAAGTTACCCAGATTTTTTAATGTGGTTGAAAACCCAGATATATACCCAAATTTTTTAATGTGGTTTTACATGTTTTATACCTTAAAAAAGTTTCTATGTATTGTCTCCTATGTGATAAAGTTTGCGTTAGATTTCAAAAAAAATTAAAAAGTTTCTGTAAATTTAAATTTTTTTCTTTGAAAGACCGCTAATAATTTAACGACAACTTAAAACCTGTGATAATTTTCATAAAATTATATGCTTAATTTATTATATGCAGTAGTTGCGTCAAAAATATATAATACCATATATTATATTAAGGAAAAATATGTCACTCCCTACTAGAAGTGAAAATATTTTGTGCCATTTTTTGAGCACTGCCATTAATTGTCATGCACAAAAAATGGCAAAACAACTGCCATTAATTGGGCAAGTGTCGTGTAAATGGGCACTGCCTAAAAACTAGCAGTATTTTCGCGAAACAAGACACAACCAGCCAATCACAACAAACCAAAATACGAATTTAAATACCCACCGAGTTAATGTTTCAACGTATCTTAATATATTTTTAGAAGCCGAGTCACCTGTCGTCAGGACGGTTTTAACCAAAACCGTTTAGACGATTAAAAAATCCGAACCCTTCTTAAATAACAAGAGTTCGGCTCAATTTTGGAATGCATAAAACGGTTATTTGATCAAAACCGTAGTTACCTCAATTTTATGATGAGTTAGAGCCGTTAAAAATTCACAAAAGTGCAATTGTAGTTGTAAACTTTTGCCTTCGATTAAGTTGAATTTTAATGAGGTTTTTCTTTTTAAAGCAGCAAAAAAATACAAGACACTGTAAGCCGTCTTTTCATACATGTTTCTTAAAAAAACACATTTTTAAATTCATAGCAAGCCTTTAAAAATTCAGTATTGAAAATTAGATCCCGTTTTAAGCTTTTTCGATTACCGCTGTTAAATTTTAAATTTAAAACTTTTGCCACTGAAAGAAACTTTTAAAATTGAACTTGTAAAAGTAATAACATAAGTCCAAAAAACCGGGGTAGCTGCGTTTTTTTCATCAAAACCCGGTTATGCAGTATGCACCCCACAACAAGCCACTCTTCCCCATAAAGAAGAGAGCTCGGATTAGTGGTCTGAACGGAGTTAGGTGAAGACCGTCCTGACGACAGGTGAATCTGCTTCTAAAAATATATTAAGATACGTTGAAACATTAAGTCGGTGGGTATTTAAATTCACACCCTTTGGTTTGCTGTGATTGGCTGGTTGTGTCTCGTTTCGCGAAAATACTGCTAGTTTTTAGGCAGTGCCCATTTACACGACACTTGCCCAATTAATGGCAGTTGTTTTGCCATTTTTTGTGCATGACAATTAATGGCAGTGCTCAAAAAATGGCACAAAATTGTTTCACTTCTAGTAGGGAGTGACATATTTTTCCTTAATATAATATATAGTATTATATATTTTTGGTTGCGTTAACGAGTCACTATTGACTAATTAAATAAGTTTTAATCAAATACAAAACTAATAATTAATCACCAACATTTTTAATGTTAATAAACAAGAAAGCGTTTCAGTAAAAACTTTGTATTTAACACTTTTAAATCGCTTTGTTATTTTTCCCTAGAAAATTTTTAGAGTTTAGTGAATATTTACCTTACTAACTGCGTATTTTATGGTGTTATGCCATTAAAAGTTATGCTCAATAGATTTGCTCTTCTGGTGTATTTATAAGCATTGCATTATGATCAGAAGGATTTTAAATAAAACATTTAGCATTAATAATTCGTGTAATTTGCGTAATTCAAATACCAAGTATTTGGTAAAAATTTGACAAATATTTGGTTAAATAGCTGCCAACACTACTCACAGCATCTGATAATAAAGCTATTATACTATTTTTAGTAAAAAATTACCAACTAGTTTGAAAAAATCAACCAAATAAAAAAATACTAAATAGTTGGCAAAAAACTACAAAAACCTCTACTGGTCCGGAGGTATAACAATATTTGGTTGTTTTTTACTTCGGTATTTGGTTAAAAATCACCAAATGGGCGGAGAGAATGTCTTTTTGAGTTTTTTGTTTGTTTTTTTAATGTATAGTTGTGCGCAATGGCGCGCAAAAAGTCCCAGTGGTCTGATCATCTTGTCGTCTGACATCTTGTCGTCATTAGAATTAGGATTAAAACACTTTTTTGATAAAAATTGTAATATTTTAACAATGAACAAACATTTATGCCAACTAAAATCATTATTTAGACATGATTTTGTTTGACATACACTCAGTTATGACAAAAACACTAATTCAATATTATATGATTTATATCCAAATACAACAATATTGTTTTCTTATTTTTTTAAACGCTTTACAAAGCTTTAAGCGTTTTAATAACTAAATAATAAAAATACTTAAAATAATTAATTTTTTACCCGCAAAATTCTTCACACAACCCTCTAAGGCTAATTAAAAAAAAAACAAATACAAAACTGGAAGACAGCTGAGGTGTGAACATTGTATGTTAGCTGTAAAAAATTGATTTTATGCCAGGACTATTCTGTTCTGACCTCAGTGTTTGCAGCGCTCTGGCAAACGAACGCATTTTCTCCAGGACTCTTTTGTGCCGGGACTCTTTTGTGCCAGGACTTTTTTTGTGCCAGCTGCGATTTTTTTCAGGACTCTTTTGTGCCTGGACTCTTTTGTGCATGACCCTGCGCAGCCACTAGTAGCAAAACCACCCAGTTTGAATGAATTACACTTGAGTATATTAATGTATTTTTAGATTGTTGCTTTGAGGTTGTGGATGGTTTGGCCATTAAGTACTGAGGTGCTTAATTAGAGAGAACAAGTTATTTTGATATAACCAGTTTGACCCAAATACTTAAACAAAAAATTTTATGTAAAAAAAATATTTTTAGTAAACAATGGTAATTTTAAGCAAGCCATGTTTTGGCTGTATCTTGCACACAAATGATTTTAGGTGCTTAGCTAAAAATTCAGAAATTTAAGAGTTAGTTTATGTCCAAAAAAGTGTTATGTAAACACTGTTTTTAGGGGCAAAGTTGCAACTGAATACAACTCCGCTAAGGGTAACTTAATCTAACTAAATGATCTGTTAAATGTTAAAATATGCGTAACTTCAATTAATTACCAGCCCGGCTACTGACGATTGAATTGTGCCATTCCGCCACAGAATAATTTATATTGCCATGTAACATAACTGATGTCTAAAGCTCAATCTGTCTTTGAACTTCATACTCTCAAGGCTGGATTTAAGATCCGCTACAAAGATTCCTATCTAATCCAACTTTGGTTGGATGCAAGCAACGGCATACTCAAACAATATAAAATAAAACTCCAAAATAAAAATCCTAACCTATAGAAATCGGCGGTCTTGCGGGTGACATTTTGTAGAGCCGACAGTGGGGCTGGAAGTCTGAACAAGTGAAGTAAAAACAATGAGCTAAAACCAGCTAGCCATGGGTTTTTATACCAAAAGGGCAATAATGCTTGTTTTGCGCCTTGGCATCGCACAAACATGGCTGAGTTGTATATGCACAATAAGTGTGCGCGTTTAAAAATTGGCAAAAAATGGCTTTTTAAAACTTTGCAAAACAGTATTTTAACGTTTTACAACTTGTTTGAAATCTCCGCCACACTTTTAAGGGAAATCCGCAAGAGTTTGGACTAGTTTTGTTACTACCTTTCAAAATCAAGCTCCAAAACTCTGGCCAATTAAAGCGAAAGAAGCTCTGGAGCTCTGCCCCTTAAATGAGCGATTTAAAGCTAATTAATGCTTAAAATACATTTTAAGCAACTCTATCCGTAGTTGTAGGACTATTTTTATTGTTTTAAATAAGTTCTGAAAAACATTTATATTACACAAAATTTTCGACAATACCATTACTCCGGGGGTTGCTCTGGACCTCATAAAAGTGAAATTTTCTTCAAAGATTCCGAGTTTAGAGCTGATGGGAACATCACTATTTTGTAAATGCTTAGAGAATTTCTTTTAACAAAATGAGAAATTTATTGTACCGCAATGGAGGTGTTAGCAACCCTATGTTATTTCAAAATATATTTTTATTAATTTTTTATGCTTGTAAATTTAACCACGTTTATTTGTCAGTTGCAATTTAAAGTGCTAAGTAGTTTGCTGTTTTCCTGCTCTATTTGTTTTTAATAACAACCATACAACAAATCAAAATAATTTTGTGGTTGTTTGGCTATTGGCCGGTAACAGGATTGGCCATGGTCAGGTTGGATGGTCAGAAAAGAGCCAAAACTTACCCCAAAAACGGTAAAGAAAATCAGCAACTAAGCTAAGCCTAAGCAAAACCTAGGCTAATCCTAAGCTTAAGTTAAGCCCTAGCAAAACTTAAGTCTGAGCAAAACTCAAACCTAAAGCCTAAACTAAACCTAAGCCTAAGCAAAAGCTAAGCTAAGTCTAAGATTAAGCAAAACCTCTAAGCCTAAGCAAAATCTAAGCTAAGCCTAAGCCTAAGCAAAACCTAAGCTTAAGCAAAATCTAAACATAAGCAAAACCTAAGTTAAGCCTAAGCAAAACATAAACCTAAGCAAAATCTAAGCTAAACCTAAGCCTAAGCAAAACCTAAGAGAAGCAATACCTAACCTAACCCCTCCCTTGTCATTTTTGGGGTAAATTTTGGCTTTCAGCAGCCGGGTGCTTGGATGATTCCGTCTATTGCTGGGTTGGCCGGTGGCAGGATTGGTTGGCTTCAATTGTTAGCCACTCCCATTTTAATTGCCACGACATAAAACACTTAGCGGCAAATCACAAATAGTGGCCGCAAAATAGATGTGTTCTTAAAATTCTTATATGGTAAGCCGGGTGGTTGACAGGATTTACCGTAACTGGGTTGGCTGACTGTCAACATTAGCAGGTCACAATGGTCAAAAAAACTCCCTTTTAAACGAAATTTGTTTAGTGTTAAAGATTTTCACAACATTTTGACGCTATATAATCACCTTTAGCCAATAAGCGTCTTGGAAAAAAATGATCTCTAATGAACGTAAGGTTCTCTAATTGTTAGCAAATCCCACTTTCATTCCCACAACATAAAACATTTGGCCGCAAATTACAAATAGTACTCGCCTTTTAAGTTTCCTTAAAATTCTAAAGTGATAGTGGTACAAGATATATCATATCTTGCTAACTGAGAGGAGGATTAGTACGGACAATCCAAGCTAAGATTGATGGGCGTGTAAATTATTCCACCGGCCAAAGCGGCAACCGGCCACAAAAATAATAGTAATCCAGCCAACCTGGCTACAAAACCACTGGTCAATCCGGCTATCAGTCAAGCTGGCCACCGGTACATTTGGCCACCCGCCTGGCTACCACTTTAGAATTTTAAGAAACTTTAAAACGCAAGTACCGGTTGTCGGCTAGACTGATGGCCGATTTTGTAGCCATGTTGGCTGGATTACTATTATTTTCATGGCCGGTTGCCGCTTTGGCCTTGGAATAATTTACACGCCCATGAATCTTAGTTTGACTTGTTCCTACTAACCCTCCAGTAAGTTAACAATATATAATTAGTTTAAAGCATGAGTTTTGTCGCCAGTACATGGAATTAAAGATTTTAATCCCTAGATTTTGGGTGAAATTGTTATACAATACAGAAAGGAAAGAAGGCTGATTGCTTACTTTTTGTTGTTGTAGGACGTCTGTAGACACAGGAGATTGGAGGATTTAACGCATGAATTTTATTCCAAATTAGTGAACTGCAGTCTTTTCCTGTTGTACATATTAGATTTTTTATTCCTTTAGAATAGATTTCGTATTCAAAAACGGGGTCTGTACTTTTACACTGCACTGCAGCAGGGCTTGAAATTGTATTTGACTGGAATACCATTACGTAAGCCATGCAGTTGGCATTATTATTTGGAATATGCGGCCAATAACATTTTTTCAAGAATTTCAAAACTTTATTTAGTTTATTTTCAATACACTTGTCTCCCGATACTGCATACTCCAGTTCATTGCTCTTTATTAATTCAATATATCTTTTAAAAAATAGCTACTAGCAATTTTTATAATCGTATGATTTGACAAAAAAGTATTGAATTTTAAAACTTCGTGCCCAAAAAGACAGAAAAAATTAAGAATTGAATATGTTTGTTTTGAATTTTCCAATTTTTAAAATGGAAAGAAGGCAGTTGTGTCAACACACAAGCGTTATCAAAGTGTTATATAATTTAGCATTTAATAAAGATTTTAAATTGCTTAAGATTGAAATATTTATGGCACTTAAAGGTTTTATCAGTCAATACTAGCAAAAAAATTAATTTAATCCTTACGTTAATGTAAAAAATTGAAATGCTAACCTTATTTAACAAAAACTATTAATTGCGTGTGATATTTTATATGTATTTTAAAGCATTTCAAGATATAAATTTGAAAAGGTAAAAACCTTTTAAAAAAATTTGGTATTGGCTTAAAAACCTCTATTTCAAAAATTAAAAGACGGAATCTGGAACAAATTGTAGTTGTTGATATTAAACGAATTTCAACTAAAACCTACAGAACTAAGGCAGCTAAATTAAGTCTGACATTGAATAATAGCCAAAATAATCCCAGGCATATAAGGCGCGTTTAAGAAGTTTTGAAGGGCAGAGTGGAAAAAAATGAGATTTGGAGTACACGTTACAATCAGCGATACTTTGGACTCATAAGTCAAAAAGTTGGTACCTCCATCAAGGCGATCAAAGAATTCTTCTTACATGACATTATGATCAGGGGACATAAACTCGACATGAATTTAGCCAAAGACATCGTCTTCAATATCAAATCTATTCACTGGTTAAAATTCGACTGTCTAATCGTCAGTTTTGGCAGCCTTGAGCATGTTGCCTTAGTGAAAGAAACACGAGGAAATTTAAAAGGCTTCCGTCCCCATGGAAAAATTATTGGCCTACGTGACGATCTCACACAACTTCAGTTCAAACAAAACATGTTAACTAGGTCTATCGTTGAAAAACTCAGAAAGCTCTGCCCAAACGCAAACATAGTGCATTATGCCTACAATAAGTTAAAATTTAATGGTAGAATCTCACTTTCTAGCACTTGGACTGAACACGATTTCAATTATGTTAAGACCCATTTTGGTGATAATGTCGGGGATCAGAACATTGATGCTGGACAAATACAAAATTCTAACAATAGTCCCCTCAATAATAGTAACAGCGCAAATATTGGTAGCCCCTCATTAATAGCCAACCCTGCCACTGGTAATAGCAACAACTTTCGTAACTCTAATCACAACTATAACAACCAAAACATTAGTTATTCTAAAAATACTCATTTTTCCAAAAAATATAAAAATACCACATACAATAGTTCAACTTTTTCACGTCAGCAAGCACTTGGGCATTCCAAAAAAGGTAAACAAATGCCCTATGCACCAGTTGGGTCTCAGCCTAATTTATCACATGTGCAATCTTCTTCCATTGCTAATGGTTCACAACAATTCAGTCCAAACACACCTCATAATAGCCAGGGTCAGCCTAACTTTAGTAGTAATTCGCCATATTCTCGGGGTTGTGGGTATTCTAATTGGTAGTTTTTTAGTATAAACTAAATTTGCTCTATAATATTTTTTACTTTTCCTTTGTTTAGATCAATATACGATTGTTAAGTCTGTTATTACTTTTGTGTACACAAAGTTAAAGGCCTCATGTTCTACGGTATTTGTGCTGTTACTCAACAAATTACACTTTACATTGTTCTGCAGTCTATAATCTATGTTTGTATTTGTCGATTTCTTCTAAAATCTTAATCACATAAACTAAAATATATTTAACTTAATTTTGCCTAATATGTACCAGCATTTAATAAATCTGACTCACAGCATTAGCATCTTAATATTTGTATTTAATGTTAATATAGCTCAATACATTGGTACATAACTGACATATAACAAATGCGCCTATATCAGTTAATATAATACTTAAAACAACTTTACCAGTATCTAATTACTTGTTTGCTTATTCTTTAAAAAAATTTTTTTTTATTAAAAAATTTTGTCCCTTTTTTTTTACACTCTTTCATAGTGCATATCTTTACTCTCATGGTTCTTTTTTATAATTAAGAACTAGCCTCTTCCTTCAGCTTTTTCATAATAGCAATAGTGCATAACATTGGTCGCCACATATCTAGTTAATCCAGTACAGATAATATACACTTTCATTAGCACATTGTAGGTTTGCTACAAGGCCGCGCAGTTCATAAAAAAATTTTTATAATTACCCTAATAATCAGCGTTATTCTTATAACACATTATACATGCATTAAAGTTTTACGCATTAATTTTATGTCTATACTACTCTTGTACTTTTTTTTTTTTTTTTTTTAAAGCTGAAGCGGGCCGGCCATGGATATTCCATATTACCGCCTACCACCCTATATCAGCACTGTTGTTGATGTAGAATGTTAGTCAAAGGCCCCACCCCTATCAGAGGATTTTAGGGATTAGATGTGAGGTTATATTTAATAATACAGAGAGAACAATAAAAATTTATTTTACCTATCTCACATCTATTCCCTAGGCCTACGTTTGGTCGGTTTGTCTTACCGTGGGAGGAAGGCTTATCTTTTGGTTGCACAATAGTGTATGTAAAGATAAACCTACTCCTCCGGTTGTGGGCTAGGCCGCAATGGCCACACGGTAAGGACCTCAGCCCCCTCAGCGCGGCAAGCCGCTACGCCACAACACGTAACGTGGCAATTACCTCACTAAGGTGGCAATGGCGGTTTTGGTGAACCAAATCAACCACGACCTCCAGAGTGGCGTAATCCCCATTGTAGAGTA
>JASAMX010024288.1:0-20820 GCA_030248175.1 Microlaimidae sp. YZB2_3 | reverse complement strand
CATGTGGAAATTCAAGCAAAAGCGTGGAATTTTCTACAGTATTCCGTAGAAAAATTGTCACGTAGATTATTCAACAAATTGTAGATTATTCCACAACGCGTTGTGGATTTTTTTACGTGATAAAAAATCCACACCGTGGAATAATCTACCTACAATTTGAACAATTGTTTAACACACAGTCGGACATTCTCTACTCTTATGCATTCTTGAAGATACGGATTAAATACAAAAATAATATAACAATTACAATAAACATAATATACACAAAAATAACCATGGGTGGCGTGGGAGCACCACGTTGAAATTTAGTCCCGTGGCACCGCGCCAAAAAAGAAATACGCAACTTTCTTAGCAAGCAATTTTTTCATTAAGGTCCTTGTTATCGATTTATTGATCAAAATAAAAAATTGGAGAAATAGGTAAATAAAAACTTCCAACCGCACAATAACAGCCTTTTGGCAACAATAAGGATTGTACAGAGCAGACAACGGACAGCCCCTTGTAGAAACTGCACCATAAGAGTAGAAGACTGTGTTTGGTTTCTAATTGGTGGGAGAAATTGCACCAGTTCCCAGCGCCATCTACTTCAACCGCGCAGGAAATTTCGAAAACAACAAAATACCTTTTTAATTCTTGCATTACTAATGAAAAAATTAGTTTATAGTTTTATTTAAAAAAAAACATAAATAAATTGCAATCATTGATGGTGCGGAAATGCCACGCGGTGGTTTAGCCCCACAGCACCGCGACAACTATAATTAGAGAACGTTTCGAAAATTTTTTGTTATTCATGTTCATCTTTTTCGATTTGATACTATTATTCTAACGCTTATATCTTAAAATCGATATTCCTTCATCGTTCACGCGGCGATTTAGCCCTTCGTGCCACCGCGCCAACTATAATCAGAGGACATGGATAAAATTTGCAATTTATGTTCACCTTCTTCTTCTCATTTTTTTATTTAAAAAAACAACTACAATCATCGAAGGCACAAGAGCGAACACTGCAATTTAGCCTCACGGCGCCGCGCTAACGATATAAATGGACACCTGATAATTTTTGTAATTCATTTTTATCTTCTTAATTAATTCGTTTTCTTCTTCTTATTATTATTTTTATTTAAAAAAATGTAATTCCAATCATCGAATGCGCGAGGGCGCCAAGCTTAGGGCGCCAACACAGCGATTTAGGCTCACTCCACCGCGCCAACTATAATTAAAGGACGTGGGTAAATTTTGTCACTAATGTTCATCTTCTTCTTCTTCTTCTTTTTTATTTCAAAAAATATAATGAATTGTCTTTTTGGTGGCACTGGAGCGCCACTACATCACGCTAAGTATAATTAAACAATGTGGGTAAATTTTTTAATTCAAATTCAACCTCTTCTTCTTATTTTTTATTATTTTTTTATTCTTATTATAGAAGAATAATCGGTGGCGCGGAGATACACGGGGATAAAACTTCACGGCATTGCGCAAACAATAATTAAAAAACGTGGGTAAATTTTGTATTATGTTTTTCTTTTCTTTATATTTAATATATTATTTTTCAAACGCTTATATCTTTTAAAACCAGTGTTCCTCTTTCGTTACTGATTGATCAGAAAAAACATGGGCTCTTTAAAAAGCGTAGAAAATCCCGCAATAATTATCTTAGTAGCCACTTTTTATTGATAAATGATACGTGTTCTGTTGACAATATTAAAACTGTTAAAAATATGATTATAAGCGGAATAATTATAAACATATGTCATTGCGCAGCTAAAACTATAGTTTATAAGGCTATTTTTATATTTGATTAAAAAAAGTGGTAGACTAGCCTTAAAAAATGCTCTAAGAATAGAACAGAAAAAGGGGCGATTTTTCCCCTGGCGTATGTTTAGATAGAAAAGATATGGACTAGTCTGAGATGGACAATGTGTGGACTATGAAGTTTGCATTTGGTTTGGGCAGCTGCTCACTGAATAAACATTTCTGCCATATGATAATGACTCATTTTTTTAATGAACTAATCACACAGCACTGTTGCATTTTTTTAGTCTGATGAAATCCTATATAAAAAATTATACTCACAGCAATGTTTGACAAGCGCGAAATCGCCACTTTTTCAAATTTATAGTTGTTTGTTACACATACAAATGTAACCTTTTAATTGAAAAAGTGGCGATTTCGTACTTGTCAAAGTGAGTATGATTTTATTTAATTGACATTTCATCAGACTAAAAAAATGAAACAGTGCTGTGTGATTAGTTCAATGTATAAACAAATTATTATCATATTGTAGAAATTTTTATTTGATGAGCAGCTGCCCAAACCAAATGCAAATTTCCCATAGTCCACACAAAAATTAAATACTTAATAAACTATATGTACGTTTTGGCTGGTTGTTTTCAATAATTCCGTTTTTGATTGTGTTTTCCTCACATATTGCTTCGTTCTAAATATAATGCAGTTTAAACACAAAGCAAAAATCCAGAAAATCACAAAAAAATTCGCTTTTTGTATGAAAATGTTGATAATGCAAAATAACACGAATAAAAAACTTTGCAAAAACACTTTATTCAACATTCATTCATTTACTTTTCTGCTAGTTCTTTTGTGTTTAAAAAAATTTTTTCTAACAACTTATATTGGTGGCCGAAATTTAGTCAGATATCCAATATAATTATGTATAAAAGGTCCTATCAAATTATTTCTGTTCAATAGTTTTATTTAATATAATCCTAGATACATACATACCTATCTTATTTATAAATTAATAATATTTATATTGTTAAATTATTTCTTATAAGGCAAATAAAACCTAGCTGACTTCGATGATTTTCAGAATTGAATTGACTATTTAACAATAAAACCAGTTAAAGTTTTTAAAAAAACGGCTTAATATTAAAAATTAAATATTATATGTTAACATTTGCTTATCAAATTACTTAACTTAGAACAAAAATGCTATTTTTTAATAGGCCAAGGTTGATTAATTTTTGTATATTTTGTGAAAAAGTGAATGGTGCGTTCTAATTCTTTTTTTAAAAACATAACTGCGCAGTTTTATTGGTCCGCTCTTGTCTACCATACATACTTACAAGGTAATTCAATCATATTTTATAGTGACGGACGAAACTACGGAACCTACGGAACATCGGAACCGGAATCTCATTGGAATTGAGATTTTCCCAAAATCCGGAACAGGAACAGGAACCGGAATTGAGATTTTCCAAAAATCTGAAACAGGAACCGAAACCGGAATTCCAAATTTCGCCCGGAGCATCCGGAACCCGGAACCGGAACTGCCCATCTTTAATATTTTAGGTTGTTTGGCTTTTGTTTGGAGAAGTATTGCTTTTATTTGCGTTTTGAAAAGTAACGTAACTGGCGGCCTTCCCTATAGAGCATCTCAAACATTAGGATTGATCAAATCAGGTAACATTTAATCGCGTTTTTTGAAAAATCGCAAAATATTTAAATTACAGTAAATTATAATTAATTTTAAAAACATAATTTTTATCAAATCTTGTTGTGAGATTGTTTAAAGTATGCCTTATAATTTATGTTAAAAAAATTCTCTTCCGAAACAATTCGCTCCCTGGACAGTTCGCTCCCTGTCTGGACAATTTACCCCCTAAAGAAGTTCGCTCCCTGTCTAATTCGCTCCCCGGATTTTTTATGAAAGCAATTTTTACAAAACAAATCATTTTGGACAATTTGCTCCCTGAACGATTCGATTTCTGGACAATTCGCTCCCTGCACAATTGGCTCCCTGGACAGTTCGCTCCCTGCAGAAATTATTTTCTAGCTCTTGTATTTCTTCGCTTTTTATTGCTAGTTCGTAAGTTATAAGCGTAATTTCGATAAAGCTTACTTTTCTTGAGGACATTTTGATTTTTCAAAATAAATTTCTCGTTTAAAATTTGGTTTAAATTCTAAATTTAAGTTTAGTTTTTATTTGGCTTAATTACGAAAAAATTAAAAGAATCCTGCCATTTAAAAAAGTATTGTTTACTCGCGATTTTCCATTTAATGTGTTTTGTTTGCTGTTATTCTGGTATTACCATTAAGAAACCGAAGTTTTTTTTAAAAGAAGCAAACTATGTATAAAAAACGACATTTCACTCCCTTAAACCTTCGTATGAATTTTAAATTTTCTGTAAATTTGTAAAAAAAACAACACCACACATCAAACAAAACCGTATACCAAAATTAATGTTAAAATTAATATTAATTGTAAAGGAAGCGAGGTGTCCAGGGAGCAAAATGTCGAGGAAGCAAATTGTCCCCGCTAAAATAGGTTTTAGAAAAATTGCGTTTATAAAAATTGCGTTTATAAAAAATACCGGAGACCAATTGGAGGGGAGCGAATTGTCTCGGGAGCGAATTGTCTCGGGAGCGAATTGTCTCGGGAGCGAATTGTCTCGGGAGCGAATTGTCCCGGTCCGGATAAAAAATACAACATTTTTTATCACAAAATTATTTAGAATGTGTTTGGAATCCAGTGCTTTTGTAATCATTCCATTATTGTTTTACTGGTCGTTTAGCAAATTGTCCCCGCTAAAATAGGTTTTAGAAAAATTGCGTTTATAAAAATTGCCGGGGACCGATTGGCGGGGAGCGAATTGTCTCGGGAGCGAATTGTCCAAGGACCGAAATGTCCCGGTCGCTATAAGAAATACAGCATTTTTTTATCACAAAATTATTTAGAATGTGTTTGGAATCCAGTGCTTTTGTAATCATTCCATTATTGTTTTACTGATCGTTCATTTGATTTTTAAGTACAAATAATTTTTATAAGAACTCTGATCTATCAAAATAAATATGGGAAATTAAAGTTGTAATTAATAACTCAGTATCCAAATCATTTCCTGTAAGAAGTTCAGTTCCTCAGGGTTCTGTTTTAGGTCCATTTTTGTTTTTGATATATATTAATGATATTGTTGATTGTGTTAAGTTCTCACAAATTAGACTCTTTGCAGATGATATAAAGTTGTTTGTAAAATCTTCATCTAAAGATTACCACATTCAAACCTTGAGACTTCAGCAAGATTTAGATAGAATACACAGCTGGTCACAAGACTGGCAACTGCAGTTATCTAATCACAAATGTGAAGTTCTTCATATTCGAAATCATAGCAAAGAGTTAATTTGTAAATATAAGCTTGGTAATAACGTACTTGCAACTACAGAATTGGTGTGTGACTTAGGTGTTTATATATCCCATGATCTGAAATTCTCTAAACGCTGTGAAATCACAGCAAAAAAAGCTATGAGAGTGACATCACTAATTTTTAGAACATTCAATTCAAACTCTAGAAATAATTTTCTCAGAGCATATAAGTCCTATGTTAGACCAATTTTGGAGTATGCTAGTGCAGTTTGGAACCCTTATTTACAAAAGGATATAAACATTTTGGAAAAAGTGCAACAAAATTTCACTAGACGTTTGTTTTATAAATGCAAGTTGTTACCTGTTGGTTATGAACATAGACTGAACTACCTAGGTTTAGAAAGATTAAAGGATCGAAGAGACAAAATTGATTTATATGAGTGCTTTAAAATTATACATTGCTTAAACAATTTGCAAGCCAATGATTTTTTTAAGTTTAACCTGCAGCCCACCCGTGGTCATCCATTTAAATTGGCAATGGAAGACTGCCGAATTAATGCAAGGAAATTTTCTTTTGCAAATAGGGTTGTTACACCTTGGAACAATCTACTCCCATCTCAAGTAACTGTCGATTCTTTGGATGCATTCAAGAAAAGTTTTAAAACTGACTTAAATAAGTGCTCTTTTTGAGCCTTTAAAGTCATATCAGATAGCTATGTTCATTGATAATTAGATACAATTGTGATTCATATTGGCGGCAATTAAGTCGCAGATTTGATGTTGTTGATAAAAAAAAAAAAAAAATAGAAAAAGAGAAAAAAAAACACAATGAAATGATGAAAACAGAAGAATTAAACTATGCATAAACTATGCTTAGTATGATATTAATTCTGTTATCTGATCATTAGAAAATACACGTGACTGTGACTCATTCTGTATTTAGTAGGGGCCTGTTTTATATTTAAAATGAATCACAGGCACGCCTATTTTATATAAACTGTGGCTCATTTTGCCGTAGTAACGACGAAATAAGGTGCTGCAGAATCGGCTAATCTTAACCTTTGAACCGTAAACTTTAAATTTAAATCCCAAAATGTGAGTCAAGCTTAAATCTGCGGGTTGTATTTTTTTATACTATTGTTCTTTATTTGTAAAATTTAAAAAGA
Organism: Microlaimidae sp. YZB2_3; assembly: GCA_030248175.1. Taxonomy (NCBI): domain Eukaryota; kingdom Metazoa; phylum Nematoda; class Chromadorea; order Desmodorida; family Microlaimidae; species Microlaimidae sp. YZB2_3. The sequence goes on along the minus strand of JASAMX010024288.1, from coordinate 14,556 downwards.
ATGTTACTTGATACTTAGCTTATATAACAAATATAAATATAGGCATGAAAACTGCACCTGACAAGCAGGAACACAAATTTTTAAATATAATGAAAATAACGACTTTTAGGTTTTTTTAGACTTTTTCTTAGAAATAAAAGTTTACTCAAATCAGTTTAATTCGTTATATTTTTTAGATAGTGTTGTAATGCGCAGTACTTGGTACCATACCAAAAAAATAAACAAAAATGTTACAAGAAAGACAATGTACCTGTAAAAAATGAAAAATAAAGAGAAAAAGAACACACATAGTTGCAAGATTTCTATAATTCATATGCCTATTAAAACAGGATATAATTTCAAAAAAAAAATTTTTTTTAGATTTTTTCTTTAAAGGGTTTTAGTTTTAAAACCCTAGTAGAGATAACATCAAGCAGTAATCATTTCAATAATTTTAAACTCAGAAAAAAAACCCTAAAAGTGCATTTTTAAGGCACAAGGTTTAAACAACTTTTTATTATCATCCAGGCGGTAGAAAGAGGAAAGTGTGTAAAAAAACATATCATCGTTACTGCGGCAAAATGAGCCACTGTCATTATAAAATACAGGTGACTGTGACACATTCTGTAGTTAACAAGGTCCTGTTTGAAATTTAAAATGAGTCACAGTCACATAAATTTTATACGAATTGTGGCTCATTTTGCCGTAGTAACGACGATATTAAGTCAACTGTGATATAACTTTGTACTGCGGTGGTGGATTGATGAAGTAAAAAAGGCAAAACATATTAATATAAAGAATTTATTACTAATTTCATTAATATTTTCGCTATGTTTTCTTGTGAGGTTTGGTGATAGTTATCGCAATGATAAAAAATCTTAGCAGTGTACTATTGTAATTAGCTAAATTTGCATACAATAAATTGCACATTATAATTTAATATTTTTATGCAAGGTATCGTATGATTTATGCAAGGTATCCTTAAGATAAAAAATCCTAGCAGTGTACTAAAGGTAAAACCAACGTGGCTGCAACAGTTGTTCCTTGGATTAAAAAAATGCCCCCCATTAAATAACCACTCAAATCACGAGAATCTGACGTCACTTCATCAAACAAATACTCCGTATAAAATCAAATCTAATTGGCTGATAAAGTGACGTCAGATTCTTGTGATTTGAATGGTTATTTAATGGGACATTTTTTAATCCAACGAACAACTGTTGCAGCTACGTTGCGTTTACCTTTAGTGTAATTAGCTCAATTTGCAGACAATAAATTGCAAAGTTTAGGCTCAATATTCCCAGTTTCCAGCTCTAACATCGCAATTTGTGGCTTCTAGCTCCAGAGTAACTTACTTCGGCTCTAAGTTTTTCAATTCCACACAAAATGTTTTTTTTTTCATTATATACCATACTTACTATACTGTAACACAAAGAGTCACAATTACTACAAAATCAGCATAACTCTGACTTATCCCGGTAAAGACGGGGTGCCTGAATTGGGAAAACGGGTTGTACCTGCCTCCTTCCTACATACCTGCCTCCATTGGAATTTTCGCTGCCTCCCACCTGCCTCTGAAGTAATTTTAACTGCCTCCTACCTGCCTCCTAACCTGTAGTTGCTTCAACATAGGAGGCACGGCCACTGCCTCTTTTATGCCTTTTACCTTTTACATTTATGGCAGTTTTACCTGCCTCCACCTTGCCTCCTAGCTGCCTCCGAGGCAGTTTTACCTGTCTCCTACCTGCTTCCAGTCTTCCGGAGAAATGTTCAAGAGCCGTCCTTACCGGGTTATAAAGTTTATAATATTTATATATTATGAGAGAAAAAGAGTCACAGTTACAAAGATCCTATGACGATCCTGACTCTTTGTCTTATTCTCTTTCTCTTTTTGTTTCTCTTTCTTTCTCTTTCTTTTTCTCTTTCTTTCTTCTTTTCTTTATTTTCTTCTTTTTTATCTTTTTGCGTCATGATACTTTACACCGCGTTGATATTTTAATATGACACTTTAACCCGCGTTTGTCGCTATCCTTCATTTATTTTACACACACACCGATGAAAACGCGTGAAAAATATCGCTTTAATCCTTTTTTCTTTAATTTTAAACATTTTTAATTTTAGGCATTTTTGAATATTTTAGTCATGGATCAAATTTTCAACCTCTCCACCATCAAACGGGAGGACCCCTCTCTCAAACACGTCCTATCCGACTACTTGCAAATGGCCTGGCTGGGGTTGTTCATCCTTGTAGCCGGGAGTTTGAACGTGTGCGCCTTTGTCTGCACCCTGCGTGCATACAACCGCATGACGGCAGCCAACCCCAACCGCCTCGTCCTGCTCAAACTCGACCTAAACATGGCGGACCTGCTGACTGGTGTTCGGATATGGTCTAAGTGAGCTGGGATGGCTGATGATGTTCCAATGGTTTGGCGGCGATCTGTTGTGTCGACTGGTGAAGGGGCTCCAGGTAGACTCGGTATCACTCCTCAATTATGGCGTGTGTCTGTGAAATTGAATAAGCTTTCATTGGTGAACCCTTAAAATTAGATAAAAGAATTATCTTTTCTTCTGGGGGCGCTGACCCTTCAAACGCAGTCATACATAGAACATTTTAATTTCCAAAGAAGAAGTAATTGAACTAGGGCGTTATTACAGCACTAAATGTGCTTGGCATTAATATATGAATATGGCAGACTTGCTGACTGTGTTTGGGTATGTGCTCAGAAGCTGATCTGGTTAATCACGTTCCAATTGTTTCTAAACGACCTGCTGTGTCGTTAATTAAAGTGACTCAAATGGATTTGATTTAACTGAAATATTTGGCAAAAAAAGCAAATAACTATTAATTATTGCTAGATATTACTCAGACACATAGTTCTCAGTCAGACAACTCAATCAACAATTCGAATAAAAATAAAATTTCTAATTTCCGGTTTCTATTGTTCATCTTCTTATTTTAGGCGGCTCTGGAAATATTTATATATCAATTATAGTAAAAAACCTACCTCTGGATTTATGCGGTTTTAATGGTATAAAATAATAAAATTATTCCTAATATTCAAAAAAAAATCAAATAAAAAATAATATAAAAATTAAAATACCCAGTTTAATCAATAAACAAAGTTTGAAAGAGCTTCTCTAACTAAAGTTAACAAAAATCTATTTTGAACCCACGTATTTTTCTAACAAAAAATAAAACTATTCAAGACTGAAAACCATGGCGGCCTATGAGATAAGTGTATATTTTAAAAAAACTATAAATCTAAGGAGCTTTTTATGCTTGAAAGTTGAATAAAAGCAATTTTAAAACATCAATAGACCCACCTAACATAATAAAAATTTTGCATCCGCTGTCATCAAAATTCCTTGTGAATTAAATAATATTTATTGATTTTTTTTAAAAAAACAAGTAGTCCGTGTCAATCATACGGCTGACAACTAATTAGGAATTAGTTGTCAGCTAATAACTAATTCCAACTAAAGATGTCTTTGTTATTTTTTTAAACATTCAACCGCTTTATAAGATTCCCAGGACTGTAAGCTTTGTAATGATATATCATTTAGCCTAATCCGTGTTTTGGTTCAAGAGAAAGTTCCCTCCCCTCTTTTAGGCAAAATGCGCTGTCCAGCATAAAGATGTCTACGTTATTTTTTTCAAACAATCAACCCCTTTATGTTATTCTTTGGCCCGGACTGAAAGTTTTACAACAATATCTCAGTTAGCCCCTCCGTTTAGTGATTAAGGAGGAGGGTTCCTTCCCCTTTGATGAAAATGATTTGTCCATCAAAAAAATGTCCATGTTAGTTTTTCGTTTTAATCCCTTTACGACTTTTATTGAACAATAATCCTTCTAATGATATTTCATTTAGCCCAATCATATTTGTGGTTGTTGGGGAGAAAGGCTCATCCTTTCTTTAGAGAGTGAAAAAAAGTTGTCCAGAATTAAGATGTCCATGTTGATTTTTTTTTCAAATAAACATGATATTCCAGCTCTGCATTAACTAATAACTCTTTTTAGCAATGAGTTTAAGCGAATTCAAAAACAAAAAATTTTTAAGTTTTAAAATTTATAGGGTGAAAAAGTGAAAAGGTGTTGTCTATTATAAAGATATCCATGGAAAGTTTTAAAAGAAAAAAAAACACTTTATGACACTCCCTGGGCTGTAAGATTTCTAATGATACCTCACCTAGGTTAATCCGTTTGGTGGTTGATGACGAGTTTGGGAACACACAGGCACACACACACATTACGTCTATTTATATATATAGATAAAAATTAGCAAAATTAAAACCATTTCAAATATTTTTGCATCTGTTGACAGTTTTTTTATATTATTTTTTGTTTATTTGGGCTTTTCATATATAAATTTGTTGGCGTAGTCAGAAAAAAGAAAAAAAACTTATTGTAATGCTTTAATTTAATACATAAAAATTTTGAAATAGATGTTTTATTATTGTAGAATATCAATATTTAAAAAAACTACAGTGAACTAATCTAGTCGCGGGCATTTTGTTTCGCGGTGAACCCAAATTCTTTTATGCAGGGTACGTCCATAAATCGCGTAATCAATGCGCTGCATACTTAAAAACAGAAAAATTACCACGACCATTTGCTTACAGCCAATTGCGTCAGACCATTGTTTATTTTATGATATTAAAGAAACTGTACTATTGCAACCATTTTTTGGAATGAATTTAAATATTTATACTAAGGACTTCATTTAAACCCAGCAACGCTCAATTCCATTGGCCCGTCCAGTAAAGGCAAACTTCTTTTTGGTTTAACATCAACTTGATAATTCAGTTTTTAAAAAATATCAAAAGTAGGCTTCAAAATATTTCAAGACTCACATTTAAATTCAAATAGCTTAACTCAGTAGCGTATTTAGGTACGGGCGGGTAGGGGCGATCGCCCCCTTTTAGCCATTTCCATACTTAGGGAGGGGGGCGGTCCGCCCCCCCCTGGCTGGCGAAGCCAACCTTTTTTGTAAGGGTCTCCCCTTTATTTTTTTTCAGGTTATAAAAATGTAAGGCATCCTAAAATCCTAAAATTTAACAATGTAAAAATTTTCCGCGTTTTGCGGGAAGGTGAAACTTTATCTTTTCATTTGTTCAACCGCAATTTTTCCTTATAAGTTACAAACTCCTTGCAGTGGCGCATATTTTTAAATAATTTAGCCAATTATTTATATATAAATCAGGTTGTTTCTTAATAGAATTAAGAAACAGCCTTATTTGGATATAGCACAAAATTTTGACATCATACTAATTTAAAACTGTAACAAACAAATTGTTTAGGAATTAGGTTATAAAAACAAAAGTAAAACTAAGCTTGGCTAGAGACAATTCTTAAGCAGTTTTTCGTGCATATTTAAAAAAAATTTCGCCTCTGGCGGCTGAGGGGACACCCCCCAGACACCCGTCTGACGCTTGCGTCGGCTTGGTGCTGCTATTTTTGTAATAAACGTTTTGTGTAAGAATTAGATTATAAAAACAAAGCAAAACTATAACCATAAGACTCGCTGGATACAATTTTTAAGCAGTTTTTAAATGCATATTTAAAAAATTTTCTCCTCCGGCAGCTGGGAGACCCTGGGCTGGGAGACGGCTGGGCTCCCAGACCCCACGGCAGACGCTTCGCGTCGGCTTTGCGCCGCTACGCGGCGCAGTTATGGCGCTTCGCGCCATAACCCCCGCTGCGACATTGGCAGACCGCCCCCCTCATAAAATCCTATACACACGTCTGGTTTAACTGATAAAAAGCGGTTATCGCCATTTTGGTGTCTGCCTTCTCCCTATTCAGTTATTGATTTTTTACCTAAATTTTAACTATTTTATACAATACGTTTGTAACTACTTTATTAATTTTTTTATTAACTATTTGTATTAAATTCAAATGCCACCAGGAAGCGACATTACTTAAACACTGAATGTTGTTGGATTAATACCAGCAGTTCATGTAAAATTCATTTCCAAGTACGTGAAATGGTTTTACCAATTTATATCTGAAAACGTCATTTATTGTGCAGAAAGATATTAAGAAATCATGAAAAAATTACTTTCTGTCATAATATAAGTTTTTTTACCTATGTTTTTGTATTAATAAATTCATTTAGAATAAATATTAGCGATTTTGTAATAGATTTTGGCCCATCTTATATAAATTACAAAATGAACTGACTCAGTTCGCTACGTTTAAATTAAAACGAAATTCAAAACATTCAATGTTTATTCTAGCTGTGTTTTTTACCGACTTTAGGCTGCGTAATAAAAATAATTCAAAATACAATGGGCATTTCCATTTTTGTTTTTATTTTTATTTTTTATTTTTATTTTTAATAATTATTCTACGCGGCGGCTGTCGCGACCGCTCTGTCGCTTCTACAGTTCCGTTGAGTTTAACTTTTTTATTTTTGTACACTAGGTGTTAATTAGTTAGTTAATTACTTTTAAATTAAAGTAGATAGTTAAGTAGTCAGCCAAAATCATGGTAGTTAAGTAGTTAACTACATGCATAAGTAGTTATCACAACACTATCTTAAGTGAATTTTTTTATTTACTAGCTCTGGAGCAATTCTGGGATTCCGGATATTTGAATTTCCACACTAGTTTATTTTGTTATACTGAACTATTGAATGATAAAAAACCTATACTATTTGTATTTCAGGTCTAAACTAAAGTCTGTTAAAAAATGATTAAGATTGATATCCCACAAAAATTTTTTTTTAAAATATCTTTAGCAGCTTAAAATATATTACCCTCTAAAAACTTTTTCGATGATGCTGTACATGAAATAGTGCCCAAAGGTATAAAAATTTAGATGCAAACAGAGAAAGCGGTAAAATTCTCAACTTATATTTTAAGAACCACACCACATAAAGTAGAATTTTGTGATTTACTGTTGTATATTTTGCTCCGAAGGAATCTGAATTGCAAGAGCTATCTATATAAATAGGGGCCGTTGCTTTTTGTTTACCGCGTTTATTGAAGAATCGATTATTTTTCAGCGCAAAGTGATTTTCTAATGAAAATTGTTAAAAATTGTTAAAAGCCGTTGTTAAACAGCGTTCCGCTGTTATTGTTTATTCGTGCAATTTTTCGTACGGCTTATTGATAAAACAAATAATAATATAATAGCAGAAAAGAATGAGAACTGCTGTTTTATTCTAGAATTTTGTTGGAGCTTTTGATTATGTAATTTTATTATTTAGCAAATATTACTGTAGACTTTGCTTCAAGCTCCACTTTTTTAATTAAATTTTAAAAAGTGGGTCTAATTTTTTTGTTATCGATTATTTGTATTACGCACCAGCCGGACGGCAGGTCTCACAAATAAACAATAACAGCGTGACGTTGTTTAATTACAGCTTTAAAAGAATGAATTTAGTCAAATATTACTGTGGCTTGTGTAGTTCAGTGGCAAAGCGTTGCTATAGTAAGAGAAAGTTTGTTGGTTCAAACCCAACTCCAGGCCTCACAGTTCTTTAAATAAAATTAAAAAAGTAGGTCTTGAAGCAAAGTCTACAGTGATATTTGCTAATTTATAAAATTTCAAACAACTAAAACTTGTGTTTCACAGTTCTGGAATACAAAATTCAATAAGAAAAAATCATGTTCGGATTTATGCAGTAGAAAAGTGGTTTTTGTTGCTCCAGAATTTCGTTTTCGAATATAATAATAGCTGCGAAAATTAACTATGAACTTATTTTTACATAATACTATATTGCATACTTGTATTGTTTATTTATTTTAATGAAAATTTATTTTTAGTTTTATTACAAAATAGCTTGTGACATAAACATTTAATTAATAAAAAATTACATTTGATCATAATTAATTGGCAGACAGAAATGAAATAAATTAATTAGATCTCATCAAATAAATTCTATTAAATTTTTACAAATTGAATCATTTGATTCTACAAATTTACAGATTTTACAAATTTTCTTAGCAAGAATAAATGAAAATAATAAAATACAAATTCAATTTTTTCCAATATAAACACGAAAAAATAAAGATTACTGTATTTTGTTTATTTTTTCAATTTTTTTTTAGAAAAGTAACAATTTAAACAAACTTAGAAAATTTTAACATTTTACATTTTAAAAACAAATTTAAATTTATAAAAATTATTTATTGAGTCTAGTTCAAAACCTTAAAATCAAGAAAAGAAAGTTTCACCAAAAAAGACTATGGGGGGGGTGGGGCTTGTGTTTGGCTGTGTGGTGTTTGGGTGCAGATTTTTGCGGTTTAATAGGAGATCAGAGTTGATGACGCTTTTTTATTTCTTAGATAATTTTTCATTTTTACCAGTTAACAGTATTTTGCGTCTCTCCGATTTCAAAATACATAGTAGTCAACAGGCAACATCGAAATTGTGATCAGCGTCAGCAGTCAATTTTGATTATTGGACGCAGAACTACAAAACCTTGTAACAAATAGTTAATCAAGGTTGCTGCTAAGTTTCGTTGTGTTGAACATATCTAACAGCAGGGGTTTAGATAAAAATACTTAAAATGCTCACATTCAAGTTTTGTTCGCTATTTTACACCCCAAACTGCTAAGTATAATATCTTAATCGTTAAGTGAAATTCCGTATATTAAGGGGTTGGCGATGGTTGTCATAACTTTTAATTCTTTGAGAAAATAAAAATTTTCACTAACCCACTGTGAGTACACTGGACATAAAAGTTTAATCAGTTCAATCAGATTGTACGGGGTCCAGAACACCACATAACAAATCACAATTAATGACGCTTTTCTGACGGCAACATTTTTGGCGCGGATAAGCGTGACTAGGGTGAAACTCTTCTGGGCCTTCTCGGGTCCGGAGCCACCTGAACCTATCTGCATCGATCCCAAACGCGTCAAAGTCCTGGAGTCCCCCATATCAGAGCAGGCCATGCTGAGTGTTCCGAAAGTGTTGGCTCTAGAGTTGAGAAGGGACGTACTGATTCCCATGGGTGAAGATTCCACCATCATTGGAAACGGCTGAGGGCTCAAACTGGAATCCCGAAGTCCCTGAAGGGATGCAAAAGTTGGCTTATTAATTGTTTCCATTAGCTCCTGACGTTCCTTGGCGATGTTGCAGCGCATAGTGATTATAATCATTAAATAACAACTGATAATAATAACCGCCGGAATGTAGAATACCAATAGCAAATGCGAAGTGATGTATATGGTGTACTGTAAATCCAATCTTTCCAACTGTTGCAGCGAAAGATTTGCAAGTAAAACAGAGCCATTTTTAATAACGTATCTAAAATAATTGTAAAATTATTGTTCATTGAATAATTAAACATTAACTTGAAAGTTTTGAAAATTATAAAAAACATACCATAATATGAACAAAAATTTATAAAAAACCTCAAACCTTCCAAGTAAAATATTTGGCTTGCGATATGCGGGTACATATTTGGCTCAGTGTAGTACATATTTGGCTCAGCTCAATATAGTGTAACTCAAATTGGAAAAAGTTGGGGCCTATTTCATAAAGATTTATGTAATTGTAAATTAATAAACGCATTTAATTTCTTCTTATTTTATTAATTAAAAAATACGTACGTAACTGTGGAATTTACGGAATTTACAGACATGGAATTTTTTAAATTCTAAACGCAATTTTTTTAATATACTTTTTAATTAAAAATACAAAAGAAAAATATGCGTTTATTAATTTACAGCTGTAAATTAATTACAGGCAATTTTTATGAAATAGGCCCCAGGACGCAATGTAAAAAAGTGTGAAGATATCGATTACTCCGCGTTCAATGGTAAAACTGATCTTATGTATAATGTCATAATTCTAAAATCTAAATTTTTATTGGGAGACTTTTTAAAACTTTTAACACTGATCAAAACCATGGGAAAAGTTTTTGCATGGGAAGTTTACGACCAACGTATGAGCATGTGTTTATAAATAATGTATAAAATGGACATAACATATGTGTTTTTAAGAAGTTTTTCTGAAGTTTTTAAACACGATTAAGCGATTTACAAAGTTTTTATATTTTGTTTACAAAAATGTTAACCCGTTAAGGACAGCTTTTGAATTTGCCTATGGTAAATAGGAAGCAGCTAGGCAGTAGCTAAACTTTCCTCGGCGGAACTTAAAAGGCATGAAAAAAAGCCAGATAGGCGTCAGCGAAAAATTTCTTGAAGGCGTGTAAGAGGTACATAGGAAGGAGGCAATAAAATGTCTCAAAGGAAGGTGGCACTTCCTTCTATGTTAAAGCATAAAGATGTATAAAGGCAGGTAGGAGTGAGTTATATCTGTCTTGGAGGCAAATAAGAGGCAGTTCACATGTAAGTAGAATTGTAATTGAGGCAGATAGGAGCAGGGTGAAGGCAGGTAGGGTGCAGCCAAATTTTCAATGGGGCCAGGTAAAAGGCATGTAAAAAATTGGTTTTCTCAAATATGGCAACCATTCTTACCAGGTTATGACATATCTATTTTCTCTGTCTGTTTGATTTATTTAGGTACACCAAAAACAAACTGTGGATGTTTTATGCCTAAGCCTAAACCTAAACTTAAGAGTAAAACTAACCCTATACAATATCATTTTTTACTTTCGGTTCCAAATTTTGAACAGCTCTAAGTTTTGCTCTTAAGGTTCCGAAGACCCCTACCGTGCAAACGATTGAAATTACCTTTGGGCGTCCCAAATAGTGACGCACTGGTAAAAGTCCCCCAGATCCGACTCGTACTGGAAAAATACAAAAACCTGCGGTATTGAGATCAGGATAGCCAGGAACCAGGCGACACTGACGAACACCCTGGCCATCGACCAGAGCTTTCTGTTCGAGTTGGCCCTGCGCAGGAGCTGCACGCCTCGCATTCGGTCCAACGCGATGCAGGCCACCAGATTGGATGTGAGCTGGAACGCCAGAACCTGAAAAGGGTTTTCTGAATCAGAATCAAACAAAATCAAAACTGCCGCCTAAATGTAATTCTATTTCAAACTTCAACTTCACACCTTGTTTTTTGTAAAATAACATTAGAGTGAACTGCGCACCAGCTGTGCAGTCCAGCGTAATCGGGTGAACCGGTTCAAACTGATTTAAACTCCGTTTAAACCGGTTAAAACTCCACTAGATTGGATATTAACTGGAACGCTAGAATCCGCAAGTGCTGTTGTGAAAATAGTTGAAAAATAATTTAAATATGCAGATACCTAAACCACTGATCTACAAATCATGTATCTTTGCTATATATATATAAATATTTCCAGAGCCGCCTAAAATAAGAAGATGAACAATAGAAACCGGAAATTAGAAATTTTATTTTTATTGAGAAAATCTGATTGAGTTGTCTGACTGAGAACTATGTGTCTGAGTAATATCTAGCAATAATTAATAGTTATTTGCTTTTTTTGCCAAATATTTCAGTTAAATCAAATCCATTTGAGTCACATTAATTAACGACACAGCAGGTCGTTTCAGAACAATTGGAACGTGATTAACCAGATCAGCTTACTCAGCACATACCCAAACACAGTCAGCAAGTCTGCCATATTCATATATTAATGCCAAGCACATTTAGTGCTCTAATAACGCCCTAGTTCAAGTACGTCTTCTTTGGAAATTGAAGTGTTCTATGTATGACTGCGTTTTTGAGGTAAGCACCCCCAGAAGAAAAGATAATTTATCTAATTTAAGGGTTCACCAATGAAAGCTTATTCAATTTCACAGACACACGCCATAATTGAGGAGTGATAACGAGTCTACCTGAAGCACTTTCACCAGTCGACACAACAGATCGCCGCCCAGCCATTGGAACGTGATTAGCCATCCCAGCTCACTTAGACCATATCCGAACACAGTCAGCAGGTCCGCCATGTTCAGGTGGAGTTTGAGCAGGACGAGGCGGTTGGGGTTGGCTGCCGTCATGCGGTTGTATGCACGCAGGGTGCAGACAAAGGCGCACACGTTCAAACTCCCGGCTACAAGGATGAACAACCCCAGCCAGGCCATTTGCAAGTAGTCGGATAGGACGTGTTTGAGAGAGGGGTCCTCCCGTTTGATGGTGGAGAGGTTGAAAATTTGATCCATGACTAAAATATTCAAAAATGCCTAAAATTCAAAAATGTTTAAAATTAAAGAAAAAAGGATTAAAGCGATATTTCACGCGTTTTCATCGGTGTGTGTGTAAAATAAATGAAGGATAGCGACAAACGCGGGTTAAAGTGTCATATTAAAGTATCAACGCGGTGTAAAGTATCATGACGCAAAAAGATAAAAAAGAAGAAAGAGAAAAAGAAGAAAGAGAAAGAGAAAAAGAAAGAGAAAGAAAGAGAAACAGAAAGAGAAAGAGAATAAGACAAAGAGTCAGGATCGTCATAGGATCTTTGTAACTGTGACTCTTTTTCTCTCATAATATATAAATATTATAAACTTTATAACCTTTATAAGGACGGCTCTTGAACATTCCTCCGGAAGACTGGAAGCAGGTAGGAGACAGGTAAAACTGCCTCGGAGGCAGCTAGGAGGCAAGGTGGAGGCAGGTAAAACTGCCATAAATGTAAAAGGTAAAAGGCATAAAAGAGGCAGTGGCCGTGCCTCCTATGTTGAAGCAACTACAGGTTAGGAGGCAGGTAGGAGGCAGTTAAAATTACTTCGGAGGCTGGTGGGAGGCAGCGAAAATTCCAATGGAGGCAGGTATGTAGGAAGGAGGCAGGTACAACCCGTTTTCCCAATTCAGGCACCCCGTCTTTACCGGGATAAGTCAGAGTTATGCTGATTTTGTAGTAATTGTGACTCTTTGTGTTACAGTATAGTAAATATGGTATATAATGAAAAAAAAACATTTTGTGTGGAATTGAAAAACTTAGAGCCGAAGTAAGTTACTCTGGAGCTAGAAGCCACAAATTGCGATGTTAGAGCTGGAAACTGGGAATATTGAGCCTAAACTTTGCAATTTATTGTATGCAAATTGAGCTAATTACACTAAAGGTAAACGCAACGTAGCTGCAACAGTTGTTCGTTGGATTAAAAAATGCCCCATTAAATAACCATTCAAATCACAAGAATCTGACGTCACTTTATCAGCCAATTAAATTTGATTTTATACGGAGTATTTGTTTGATGAAGTGACGTCAGATTCTCATGATTTGAGTGGTTATTTAATGGGGGGCATTTTTTTAATCCAAGGAACAACTGTTGCAGCCACGTTGGTTTTACCTTTAGTACACTGCTAGGATTTTTTATCTTAAGGATACCTTGCATAAATCATACGATACCTTGCATAAAAATATTAAATTATAATGTGCAATTTATTGTATGCAAATTTAGCTAATTACAATAGTACACTGCTAAGATTTTTTATCATTGCGATAACTATCACCAAACCTCACAAGAAAACATAGCGAAAATATTAATGAAATTAGTAATAAATTCTTTATATTAATATGTTTTGCCTTTTTTACTTCATCAATCCACCACCGCAGTACAAAGTTATATCACAGTTGACTTAATATCGTCGTTACTACGGCAAAATGAGCCACAATTCGTATAAAATTTATGTGACTGTGACTCATTTTAAATTTCAAACAGGACCTTGTTAACTACAGAATGTGTCACAGTCACCTGTATTTTATAATGACAGTGGCTCATTTTGCCGCAGTAACGATGATATGTTTTTTTACACACTTTCCTCTTTCTACCGCCTGGATGATAATAAAAAGTTGTTTAAACCTTGTGCCTTAAAAATGCACTTTTAGGGTTTTTTTTCTGAGTTTAAAATTATTGAAATGATTACTGCTTGATGTTATCTCTACTAGGGTTTTAAAATTAAAACCCTTTAAAGAAAAAATCTAAAAAAAAATTTTTTTTTTAAAATTATATTCTGTTTTAATAGGCATATGAATTATAGAAATCTTGCAACTATGTGTGTTCTTTTTCTCTTTATTTTTCATTTTTTACAGGTACATTGTCTTTCTTGTAACATTTTTGTTTATTTTTTTGGTATGGTACCAAGTACTGCGCATTACAACACTATCTAAAAAATATAACGAATTAAACTGATTTGAGTAAACTTTTATTTCTAAGAAAAAGTCTAAAAAAACCTAAAAGTCGTTATTTTCATTATATTTAAAAATTTGTGTTCCTGCTTGTCAGGTGCAGTTTTCATGCCTATATTTATATTTGTTATATAAGCTAAGTATCAAGTAACATTCTTTTTAAATTTTACAAATAAAGAACAATAGTATAAAAAAATACAACCCGCAGATTTATGCTTGACTCACATTTTGGGATTTAAATTTAAAGTTTACGGTTCAAAGGTTAAGATTAGCCGATTTGCAGCACCTTATTTCGTCGTTACTACGGCAAAATGAGCCACAGTTTATATAAAATAGGCGTGCCTGTGATTCATTTATATATAAAACAGGCCCTACTTAAATACAGAATGAGTCACAGTCACGTGTATTTTCTAATGATCCGATAACAGAATTAATATCATAATAAGAATATTTTATGCATAGTTTAATTCTTCTGTTTTCATCTTTTCATTGTGTTTTTTTTTCTCTTTTTCTATTTTTTTTTTTTCATCAACAACATTCAAATCTGACTTAATTGCC
>JASAMX010024286.1:0-34960 GCA_030248175.1 Microlaimidae sp. YZB2_3 | reverse complement strand
CTAAACATTGGTTAGGTACAGAAATGAGTGTCACAACGTTAAATGTATTTCTGATGTTAAAAAAATTGAAAAAAACATGAAACTTCCGATTGTAAAATAATAATCATGGCGATTGTCAGATCACTATAATAATTTTATTGGTCGGTCCAGCCTGGTGTGCTACCATACGTGCAATATTGTTATTTACATTACAAAGTCGCCAGTAGTTATAAATCATCACTTCAGAGAGGGACGTTCCACGTCACAGCAGCTTTTAGGAAACGTTGACGATTTTGTTATTTTTAAAATTAATATTTAGGGGTGATGATGATGTTCCACCGATTGAAAAAACAATTGATATTTCACCTGCTGCTAAACTAAAGAGGTACGCTAGCTAATAATTAAAAAAAACAAATTATTTGTCAAAACAAGGGCTCAGAATGAGGTCAAACACAGATTGTAAAAAATAATTCAAAAATTTTTGTGCGCATTCTCTTTGTCCCGTCCCAGAAGCAAATCAAGTTTTCTCTTTTTCTAAATAATATTTACTGCATTTTCTTTTTTAATGTTTAAATTATGAAAACGAAGGCTTTACCCACTCAAAACAATATTTTTGTGGCAACCGGTTGTGATTTGGGAACATTCTTTTTAACGTTTTTATGTAAAATTGTTATTAAGCAAATATTATTCTAGACTTTGCTTTAAAACCCAATTTCTCAAATGAATATTATGGGGGTTTGGACCATGGATCAACTATCTTTTGCTCGATTGGCGAATATTCTACCACTTGACTACGCTTCAAACACTGAAAATGACTAAAATTTTGGGGATTAGATTCGAAATACCACTTTTTACCTTTACGTCTTAAGAATCCCGTTGTTTCCAAGGTTGTTATGCTGGTGACAATTCAAAAGTTATATTTTACATTATGACGATTACAATAAAGTTGATAATAAAAAATAAAATGTTTCTAATTACTCATAACTTCAGTTTTTTTATAGAAAAGCCAGTCAGATAGTCAAAAAGCAGAAAAACAAAGCAAGTTTGCCTGCTGTCCGAACACATCCTGGAAAAGTGTATGTAACTTGATTATTGTATAAAATATTTATTAGCATTTCTAAAAAACACCATTAAATAAAAATTTATGTATTAAACCATCATTAACAACCTAAACATAAACATAAAAAACTAAATTTTTGTAAAGCAGATTAGCCCAAAAAATCTAAAATTTAAATTTTAAATTTATTTTAAAGGTATTTGTGGGCCCTATCTCCATGCTTTGTTCGTAATATAATTGTTTTGGCAATTTATAAATAATGTTTTATGCTAAAATTCTAGTTATAAATTTATCTTTTTTAATATTTAACAATAAAATATATATTTTTCAGACCTGTGCACGGTCTGGAAATGCCCCCCCCCCGCTTTATTGAAGGATTTGACCTCCCCCGTGTTTTATTGCCCTCCCCCAAAAATAAAAAAAGTACCCTAAAATTATGACGCCATTTTTGACCTATGATGGCGCCATCATCGCGAATTTTTTGCAGATTTTAGCCTATTTCAATGTTGGTATTTTAAGCCATTTTAGACCTATTGTCACCTTAAATTTCGCTTTTTTTGTCCCTTTTTCCTTCTTTTTTTACTCTTTTTGTTTTTTCTTCCCTGCTTGCCCCCCGTTTTATTGCCCCTCCCGTTTCAAAAAAGTTGCCCCCCGTGCCCCCCCCCGTTTTGGAATCGCCCCCCCGTTTTAACCCCGGGGGGGGCAGTGCACAGGTCTGATTTTTAAAATTTTAAAATTATTTTATATTATATTACAATGAACAATTTATTTAATTGTGATGTGTTTTTTTTAAATGTCGATGCAGTAACACTTTTTCATGCATCCACGTTGTCAGCGTAGTGCTATAAGAGTATTGCCAGTGTTATTTTTTTCTATACTGCTAATCCCAAGAGAAATTTACGGTGTCAGCATGTAACATTGTGAGCACAACATGGTTAATTTTTTTATATCACTATGTTAACTAACCAATTGTTCAGTAAGTTTGCAAATAATTAGATGCAGCAATTTTTTGTATTATTAATTGTTATTATTATTGTCATATTTATTAGCATGTTTGACCGTGAGCACGGTCCCGGCAGCTAGGGGAGTAGTTACCCGGGGGTAAATCTAATTTTGAATTTTATGATGGGGGTCCGGACCCCTCCTAGCTTTTTAGGGGGTCGACCCGGGGTGCGAAATTTTGAAATCTGGAGGTAGTCGGGTGGGGTCCGGTGTCCAAAGCAAAACAGTTTTACACCATAATAACTTAATATTATTTGTTCTTTTTATGAGATAACACTACATTTTATTGAATAGAATAAAAAGCAATATTCTGGTATAAAAAAGATGTAAAAACATAAATGTGTGTTAAAAATTCGAAAAATTGGGGTAAGGGGAAGCCTCCTAGATTTTCGTCTAGAGGGGCCCGAAATTTCAAGGCTAGGCGGGTGGACGTGAACCCCCTGCCGCCCCCTTTCTCACCTAAGGTTATTAGTTGTTTCTGGAAAGGTAATGAAATCATATTATAGCAATTATTTTTTACAGTTCACGAGGTAAAGTTAATTCTGCTGCCACCTCTAGTTTGAATGTCCCGACTGAAACCAGCGATTCCAGTTCAGCACAATCAAATAAAATTGATGCGTAAGTTTTTTCAATTATTTTCACAAAATATTAAGTAAATAGAGGAAGAAGTAATACTTTTTTCATATTTTTTCAAAGTACTCTCAAAGAAGGTAATTTTAAAACGGACTTAAAACAAAATTCCCGAAAGATAAAACGTGCAGAACGAGGAGTGTTTTCGCACTTTCGAATAAGACATAAATGAAACTATCATGATAAAGTAAAAATAGTGACTAGAAAAACGAGACGGTCAGTACCTCCGCGGTGGAGCATTTCTCCTTTTTCTGGTCATTCAATTTGGACATGGTATCTGCGGTGGCGGTGTCAGCGCGGACAACCTGATTGTGTAACAATAAAAAAAGTGATTTTAGGGAGGCGGAAAGCGACGTGGTCGTACCTGCCAGTCCTCCGAAAATGACTCCGAATCGGAAGAGGACAGGGACCCCGATTCGAGGAGCCACTCCGTCCTCCACACACACACCCGCCAAATCACCTCCCAAAGCGTAAGTAATAACAACATTATTGTTTAGCGTACTTTAAATCTTCAGTGTATTAAATCTTTTGACTGCACAAAAAATAATAATGGCTTTAAAATGTTATTTTTTATAATGCAGTTTTATCATGTTTTATAAGATTTTTAACAACATAAATATCTGAAAAAATATAGTTAAAGCGAGAATGGACTGAAAAGATAGGAATATTTCTGGTTTAAAGGTGCGGTGCTGAGTCAAACTTGTTGTCTTCGATTTTGATAATTTTTTGTAAAAACCTCTCTTATGCCTCTAATAGCCCATAAAAAATTTTTTAAACAAAATGTCTCCAGTACTCCAGTGGTTTAGGAGTTTATGACCCTCCAAAAATGGCATTTTTCGACAATTTTGTACGTGAAAGATTGTTCAATGGCTATAACCATTTACGTTACAAATTTTTTCGCCCCGCCTGACTTGTCTCAGCGCCTTCCCATTGCATAATCTGCATAGGGAAGATAAGTTTCAGGTAATGGAACAACAACAACAACGTTACAAATAATGCACTAAAAGGAAGCGACTGCTTTCTACTTTTATTTGATACCTTGATCGTTAAGATTGGTGCAGTATTTGTCGAAATATTGCGTTTTCGGTACAAAAAACCCGCAATTTTTTTGTTAAAAACACCAAACGACGGCAGAGATTTTGTGAAGTTTGCCCAACCTTTCTTTCCTTCACTTCGTGGTTTTGGCGAAAAAATCAAGAGTTTTTTGTACGAGAAATGCAATATTTCGACAAATACTGAACCAATCTTAACGATCAAGGTAAAAATAGAAGTAGCCGCTTTTTTCGAGTGCATAATTTTTGTAACTTAAATCGTTATACTCATTGAGCAATCTTTCACGTACAGAATTGTGTAAAAACGCCAGTTTTGGGGGGTCATCATAACTCCTAAACCACTGGAGATATTTTGTTGAAAAAATTTTTTTGGGCTTTTGAGGGCAGAGGTAAGATTTTCGCAAAAAATTATCAAAATTGAAGACAAAAAGTTTGACTCTGCACTGCACCTTTAAATTTAACTTTTGTTTTTCCTGGATCAGCATACTACTGAAATTCAGGCTAATTGGAAAAAACAAAGCTTTAAATGAGAGAGTTTTTGTCCTAACGGCAATGCATATTTGTAATTTTACACCGATCTTATTAATAAAATTGCTACGATATACTATCAGTGAAGTTAGTAAATTAAATTGCAAAAATTTTAATTTTGACTAAATTTTAATATTGTTTTGTTAGTTCTATTTAGCATGTTTTAGCAATATAAAACTAAACGAGTTACCATCTCAAAATATATCAAAACTGCCAACACATTACGCCATCCTTCCCTAAAATTTGGACTTATATGACCAAAAACGGTTTCGTATTGGAATTTATTCATTAGCAGAATATAAACTAATAGACATCAAAGCAACAGTCGTATTTTCCGAAAAATTCCCGCTCTTTTTGCACAAAAACTTTTTGTTTTTGCTATTAAATCAAGTTTTGTCTAGATCATCTAATATGCTAAAAATCTGTTGTTTTTTTTTAGAAAACCAAGTCAAAAAACAAGTATGAAAAAACAACAGAAAAGGAAAGCTAGCCTACCTAGTGTTTCCATTCATCCAAAAAAAGCGTAGGTTACATTTAAGTTCATTTTAAAATTACAGTTAATGTAGTTGAATAATTTACTGTCCGGTGAACCCCCCCCCCCCCCCTTCGATTACAAATATAAAAAATTCAAAAAAAAAAAAAAATAACAATTAGCATTTTAAACTACGTTTTACTATATTTTGTCATTTTGATTTCTTTTTGCCAAATTTGTGGCAATTTAAAGTGTATTTCTGATTTTTTTTGGCCTTGCCCTACGCCTACCCGCCCCGTCCCTCTTTCCGCCGTTTTATTCCGCATCTTTGTTGTAAAAGATTTTCTCCCTTTTTTTAACCCACGGGGGGAGGGAGCATTGCTTATGTCTGTCTAATAAAAAGTTTTTAGAGTACTGTGCAATTTAAAAAAAAATGTTCTTGTGGTATTGCAGCCCTTGATTTTTTATGGGGGCCCTAGTGATGTCTCGGCCTCCTTAATTCTATATTTTTATAGCTCTTATTTCGACTTATATACTAACGAAGTGCTATTTCAAATATTAACAAAACAGAAAATTTATTTTAGATAGGGGGACAGAGCAGTCCACCCCCCTAGAGCCAAAATTTCGGACCTCCCTTAGAAAAAATCCAGGGCCAGGCCTCCCTTCTCCCAAAAGCCCGAGGGGGTCCGGCCTGACCCGTCCCCTAGCGAGGCTGACCCCCCCTCCTCCCCCCCTCACGACAAATTTACAAGTATAATTTTTTATTTACTGTCAAAAACACGGTTTTTTAGTAAAAAAAAAACAGTGTTTAAATATATTTTGTAGGCATAAAAAGGCTGTTTTAGTATAATAAATTTAATATTAGACCTAAAAACATTTAAATTATTGATTTAAAAAACATTTTAAAATTGGACCCCCCCTGGACCCTCTCTAAATTTAAAATCTTACACCCTGGGTCGACCCCCCCCCCCCCTAAAAAGTCAGAGAGGGGGTTCGGACCCCCTGGACCATACATGGGCAAGTTGGTCCAGAGTGGGGGGGGTTGGTTAAACCCCAAATAAGGGGGAGAGTTAAAATCCGAGAAACGCAAAATTCCCAAATCATTTTTTTCTGGAGTGCATTTCACCCATATAGTTTTTCGATTTTGAAAGAAAAATAGGTAAAAAACGCTAATTATAGGTCAAAAAGCCCTTTTTATTGCATTTTTAAGCTTTTTATTGCTTAAAACATTCATTTTGACCTCAAAACTTAAGTTTGGAGGCAGTTAGAAGTCATTTTAAAGACGTTTTTCTTCGTTTTTCCAAAATTGTGGGGAATTAACCTTTCCTCCCCCCCACTTCTGAGTGAGGGGGTTAACCCCCTTTTTAGAATTTGGGGGGGGGGTTAAATCCCCCAATCTCTTCCCCTTGACGATATATGCCCTGGACTGGACCCCCCGGCCCTAAATTTTTTTGGCCTTCCACCCGGGGGTGGACCCCCTAGCGGACCTGACCGAAAACACCTATGCAAACTACGCATTGATCACTTTCTAAGTCCCAGATAAAAGTAAAACACTTAAGAGAATCAGTTGAAAACCACTGATTCCGACTCTTCTCGAATCGTTCCAGCCAATCAGTGGAGGTCATGTATCGAAATGGCGAAGTTCAACCAATGATTTTAGATTAAACTGACGTCAGTAAAAAGAGCATGCAAATTAACATTTAAATTTATTTACGTGTATAAGAGTTGCGTGTTGCAATAAACAAGATATTGAGCGGCAATTTGAAAGTCGGCTGTTCGGTTCAAAAACGTTTGTCACAGTAAGTTGCATCCTAAAATACGACCTATTACACTTCTTTCAAAAACAAGGCTCTAAATAAAAACATCTGAAAGTTTTACACACTACCTAGGGCATGTTCTAGATGGGCAGTAAAAGTTTTTGATCAATATAAAATCACATTATTTTCCGTGATTTTATTTTATGTATTTTTGCTATTAGTAATGTAATGTGCAAAAAACAAATTAATCAATAGCCGAGTAAAAGAACTGCATGTACTAATTATAAATTAAATTAAATTGGCTATTTCATTGACCAAATCATGATTTATTCCTGTTTTTCCAATGCACATTTTACAGGGCATATTATATAGTATAGCTATTTTAGGAGCAAAGCAAAGGACAGAAGATTACTCAAAAGAAGAAAGAATTAACAATTATAGTATTTAATGTTGAGTTTATTTGATAATTTAAAAAATTCCATTTTAAAATAGTTTTATTTTAATATGTTGAAATAGTTTTAAGTTTTTTTGTGTAAAAGCATTTTGCCAAATTGTTTGATAAAATACAGAAACGAAAAGAAAACAATGAAATATTAACGAAAACAATTAAACTTTTCATATCAATAAAGAAAAAACTTGCAGGATTACGAAAGAAAAGAATGCATATGTACACTCAAAAAAAATATCAGCAGCCGTTTTGATTTAAAAGTTTGCGCTTCAGACAATTCCGTGAAAGAAAGTGAAAACGTTGAAGTCTTATGACAAACTGTCGTGCTTAGTGAAAACGCGGGCTTTGAATGCGCTCGGGCATTGCGGAAAAAGACTAAATATCTTTATGGAATAAATTGGATAGTTATGCGAGTTTGATATAATTTCAGACGTCTTTAATGTGTTCTTGTTAAAACATCATTTCATAGTATTACGTGTATAATTTGCTATTTTGTTAAATTGCAAAATATCTCAAAAAATAGATTTATTTAATTATTGTTGCTATAAACGTAAGCATCTAAAACATTATAAACTTTTCTGGCTATTTAAAAGGCCCTAGCTATTAAACTTGTTAATATCGTTTGTACGATTATAAAATGGAAAGCACGTTTTAGT
The DNA here is from genome assembly GCA_030248175.1 of Microlaimidae sp. YZB2_3. Taxonomy (NCBI): domain Eukaryota; kingdom Metazoa; phylum Nematoda; class Chromadorea; order Desmodorida; family Microlaimidae; species Microlaimidae sp. YZB2_3. Next base: position 27,379 of record JASAMX010024286.1, on the reverse strand, counting down.
GATCCAATACAATTTACTTCAAAAAAACTACAACTAAAATGTTGTTTAAAAGTAAAGTTTTCCGATCCGTGGTGTATCGGCTTTTTCCTTGATTTATTTAATGCCAATTGTTTGGTTTACCATTTAGTACCAAGCGATCTCTGGATTTGTGTCAAATAAATATTAAGAAGATTTAACCTTAAAAATCTATGCATTGTTTTAGCTACATTGTTACAATTATTTTTATCTAGTTTATTAAGTTTTAAAAATTGTTTACAAAAGTTGTTATCCTAAATAATGTTTTATTAATAGACTGATTTTGATAAAAAAATATCTAATTTAATTCAATTTCAATTAATAAATAAATGGAAACTGTTTCCTCAAAAATGCAGTCCGTAAACTCGATTGTGTTTTTTGTTTCTTTTGGTGTATTTTATTATTAACTATTAATTTTTAACTTTAAATAATGGCAATAATTGCCATTATTTTCTAAAGAAATAAACCAGCTACGTCTGGTTTTCTAATTTATTTTAAAAACTTTGGATTTTGAGCCATTCCATAGTTTTCTTAAATGTTGTTTCAATAAAAAAATAAAATATTTTTAGTACTTCGAGACTTAAAAACAAACCTTTGTGAATATCCTAAATTAAAATTCACCTACAATATCAAATAGTTTTACAGACTTTATTTTATTAAAAAACCGTTCTATTTATCTAATATATTATAAAAACTCTCAACAATCAGAACTTAGCTAAAGGTTTTTTTAACATAGTATCAATAAATTGTTCATATTTTTTTGATTACTAACTACATAATGGTTCTAATTTATGCAGAATAGAATTTATTCGTCCTTTAATTTCATAAATTAAAAAGTAGAGAGGAGGTCTGAAATCACTATTTTTACTTTACTTTTAACTTCACTTGTCCTGTTAAAATTGCGTTTACAGGTCTTAAAAATTGTGGCTGTTTGCAGAAAAAATTTGTAGGTTTCAAATTGAGTTTTTATTATGTTTCCTAGTTCACAATATCACTTATAGCAAAACAAAAATTAGCTGGTTGGCTCCAATATATTTGTACTCTGAACATGTTTGGATTTAATTTGCTTATTAACTACGCTTCATAAGATTATTTGAATTATAATAATCGTGCTATTTGTATTCTGCTGCAATTTAAAACTAAGTTATTATGCTTCATAAAATTATTTGAATTCTAATAAGCATACGATTTGTATCTGTTTCAATTTAAAACAAAGTTGGTATCCTTAATAATGTTCAATTTATACTGTGCTTTATAAGGATTTTCCTTCCTCGAAGATTTATCCCACTGCAGTTTGTTTTTGTATGGATTATAGATTGTCGTAAGATTTTTTATATTTTGCTCCAAAAAACGTTAGAAAATAATACTGGAAGCGCCAGATCTAAAAAATATACTAAAGATAAAAATTTGTTTTTGTAATAATGTTCATTTTAAATTTTACTTTTCATTTACAGTAATTATAAAAATAACGTAATAAACAAGAATAAATTGCGAACACCGACTGTGCACTAAATTTCTGACCAAAATTTTGCAAGAAAAGTCGCACTTTTAAATCCGCATACGACTTCTCGCAAAAATCCGCCATTTTCTGTTCGGTTTTCCGTGCTGCGATTTTTAACACAGTGTTAGTTTTCTTGCAGTGGGGTCTGCGACTTTTTTTGCACTCAATACTGCTTTATTCGCACTGCGATTATTTTAGCACTGCGAGTTCAGCTGCATAACAAAAAAAAAACAAAGCGAAGTGAAGTGAAAATTTTGTGTTTAAATGAGTAAAAGTCGTTTTTTAACGTTATGATGTCAAAACTTTTTAGTTTTAATGAAATAAAATAACTTTTCAATGTTTTAAAATTAATTAAAACAAGTTTTGTTGTTTTAAAGTGTTTTACTCCATTGAAAATGAGTACCAGCGTCTGTATTTTTTCTTGTTGCTCAGTCAGACTCGCAGTGCGAATAAAGCAGTTTAGAGTGCAAAAAACGTCGCAGTCCCCACTGCGAAAAAACTAACACTTAAAAATCGCAGCGCTGGAAAACTTGCAGAAAATGGCGGATTTTTGCTAAAAAAGTCGCACAAACGTTTGCCAAGTCCGACTTTTCTAGCAAAATGTTGGTCAAAATATAGTGTACAGTCGAACATTTTTTTTGGGTTATATATTCTTGATTTTAGTAATGTTTTAGCCATTCCAAATAATTACAAACTATATAACTGCTTGGCGGTTATTCAAAATAAAAATTGTTTATTTATTAACCGAAATTAAATTTAATTAATTAATTAAAATTAATTTAATTAAAATTTGCAGTTCCAAGGTATTAGGGTAGCTGACTTAATTTCGGCCACCTTTTATTATTTTTTAGATAAGTTTTTTTCTGGTTTTTCCAATCCACCCAAATTTTGGTCTAAAAATTAAACGAATTACAAACTATAAACTAAAATAAAATTACAAACTATATAACTGCTTGGCGGTTATTCAAAATGAAAATTGTTTTTTTATGAACCAAAATTAATTAAAATTTGCAGTTCCAAGGTATTGGGGTAGCTGACTTAATTTTGGCCACCTTTTTTTATTTTTATTTTTTTGGTAAGTTTTTTCTGGTTTTTCCAATCCACCCAAATTTTGAACTAAAAATCAAGCGATAGTTATTTTTGTTATTCCAGTGCAAAACTTTAAAATTTCTGTTACACTTAAAGATCAGTGGAGGTTTTAAATTTTTCTTTTTATAGTGGCCGAAATTAGGGCGCGAGCCGTAATTAAGTCAGATACCCTATCAGAAATTTAACGTCGTTTAGAACGATTTCAACAAAAAAACAAAATTCAGAACGGTTTCGGTCAAAAACTTCTGTTTTTTGATTTGACGCTTTCTGATGGCATTTGGGTTTAGTAATTCGTACTACGCCTAATCATGTATCTTTCAATCAATCGGGTCGAAATTTGAAGTTCTTCCCCTTGAAATAGTAATATATTCAATCTTGATGTTTTTAATAAAACCAAAAAAAAATTAAAATATGATAAGAGTTATCCTTTGATTATAAGTACAAAAATACAACGGAGCTGCGATGGATTGTGTGTTTTGGGGCTCATAAAAATATAAACAATTTACTGATCCTTATTGGTGCTTTAGTTTATTTTTTCTCCAATATTTTGTTTTACAATCGTACGGGCATCATTTTTATGTGCTAAAATGCAGTTTTAATACGAGTTTTAAAGGTTTTTTTAAATAGTGTTGTTGATAGTTTGTGTACATTTCTATTGCTGCTGTTGCTATTAATAAATAAAATATTGGATATTATTATTTTTTAACAAATACAATTTTGCAGTATTAAATTACAGTTGGTTTTATCTTAAATACATAATCATATAATACAAAAATTTAGTAGAAACATTCATTTTATTAAGAAAATTGTATAAGGTTTATTGTGAACAAGATGGAATTTTACATTGGTGATGCATGTCCCCGCGCTCTGTAATTCTTGCCATTTAAAGTGAGGAAACTTGGCAACGTTATTGTTTTTAAGTTAGAAAACATTATATTTCAGAAAAATATTTGGGTTAAAACCTTTTAAATTATTCAAAAATAACGAATAATAGGACCCAGCTCCGAAGTTGGAAGGTCCGGGAAACATCATTATTTCAATTTCACACTGCTAACATGTGCAGCTGTAGATTAAAACGTAGAGAAAAATGTGTATATATTGTTGAAATAGTTTTCAATACAAATCCGATAATGCACTAGGTTTGATATGAATAAGTAGTCCGAGTGTATTATCCATATTTAAGGATTAGAAAGAATGATACTTCAGTGTTCATTGAAGCTTTGTAAAGTATCATAAAGGGGACTCGTTAATAAAAAAACTAGTCGTTTCGCTATAAAGCGGTCTGTCTGTGTCGTAAAAATACGTTGTTTTTACGTGTTGATTGCTATAATATGCTATTCCTTATTTGTCCTTTTTTCTATGTTGTTTAAAATCGTTAAAATCCCTCTTATGTTTTTATTCGTTTGTCTCACCGGTTTCATTTTTCGTTTATAGAAATTCTAACCGATCTTCTTAAAAATTAAAGCCTATTTTTTGCAAGTCAAACTCGACCTAATAGTTATATAATATTATCTTTTAACCAAATCATTTAATAAAATACTCATAAATAACTCAAAAATTTCATTGACATTCCATTCCTAATATTTAAGCAAATCCAAGATTTATTCATGGAAGTTTATTTATTATTTTGTTTTATAAATATTTAATTTTAGTACAGCAATTTGCTGCTTAGATTTTTTAAAATAATTTTATAACAAAAATTAATTTTGATTATACATAATTAGCAAAAACTAAAAACGAATTTCGCTCGAAAGTATAAATGTTTTGTCCTTTTCAACTTTTTTCAAAATCTTACATCCAGTTCTTAAATTCTGGCTGCATCTCTGCAAGCAAGCAACACAATTTTTTTAAAATATTTGTTTCTCAAATAATAGCAGGAAAATAATGGCACGTTTGCTTAAATAATCAGGCGCCAGTGGCGTTCGTTGGCAGGAAAAAAAATCAAAAATACAAAAAATTTTCCGGCGCCAGTGGTAAATTATGATCACCATTGGCGTTCACTTAGAAGAAATAAATACAAGAATACAATTTTTTTTAACTAAAAATATGGACCTACCTAGCATTACAAAAATTTGGGTCCGCGGGTGGAAATCGAGAGAATGCGTTATGAAACCAGATGATTTTACAAAATTTTTCGGAAAATGGGAGATTAAACAACTATACGAAAACAATTTCGAATATTTTTGTTAACTTTTGACCATTATTTAGAGCTATATTAAGCGTAACTAGAAGTTTCTGATATGTAAATTTTTTTGGTTAATTTTTTGTTTTTGTTTGTTCTTGGGTGAAAAAAAATATTGTGATGCTAATTAAATCAACACCACGACCCTTTAAGGAGGAAGAGTGAGGAAAAAAAAAAAAATCCATTTAATTTGAGAGGAATTTTGTTTCGCGGTTGGACCGCCGACCCAATTTTTGTTATGCTAGGTAGGTCCATAGGTAAAGCTGCAGTATAATTATTGATGCTTAAAAGTGAAAATTTCTTTTATATCATATTTTTATTAAAACAAAGTAAATTCCACTCTATATAATTTAAAATATCCAAATTATAGTTTTTGTTAACAAAACATACATGCAGGCACATCATTTTAAATTACTTAAAATGCTAAAATAAAGTTTAAGTCAAAAGTTAACAATAACAAAATAATAAAAGGTAAACTAATTGAAATGAAACGATCAGTAATACTAATAAAATAAACATTACATAAACAAAATTATTAAACAAAGTAATATTTCTAAATAAATTAAAATTCGTATTAACAGAATTATATTGTTAAGACTGGGATGTGTCAACATTTTGAAGAGTGACCATTAAGACGTTAATCATTATGTGCTATAAAAAGCAATCTAAATTATAAGCGTTTAGAACTGGACCAATTCATTAATTACCCGTTAATTACGACAGTTTTTTACTAAATTGTATTTTTACATTTATGTAGTTGTTCAAATATGGAAATTTTTTACAAAATGCTTGGCGCCAGTAGGAACTTTTATGCTCTGAAAACTGCACCGGTTAATAAAACAATATGCATTATTATATGAGTAAGGAGTCTAAACATTTTCCTTGTTTATGACAGTTGCATGCATGGAGAAAATGTAATAATTATAGATTAAACCATAAAATTATTTGATCTTTAATATTGTTGGTGGGGGGTGGGGTGTGGGTTGTGGTGGGGGGTGGTGGGTGGTTTGGGGGGGGGGTGGTCCCGGTTTTTTGCTCGTTTTTGTGTGTGGGTGGGGGGGGGGGGGGGGGTGGGGGGGGGGGGGGGGGGTGGTGGGGGGGGGGTGGGTGGGTGGGTTGGGGGGGGGGGGTGACCCCCCCTCCCCCTTCGGTGACTTTGTATAGGGGGGGGGGGTGGTGGGGGGGGTTTGGGGGGGGGGTGGGGTGTTTTTTTTTGGGGGGGTGGTGGGTTTTTTTTGTGTTTTTGGGTTTTTTTTTTGGGTTGTGGGGGGTGGTGGGGGGGGGGGGGTGGGGTTGGGGTCGGGGGGGGGAGGGGGGGGGGGGGAGGTAGGGACTTGGATAGTTGTATATACAATTATTTTAGTTAATATGACACAGCTTCTTTGATTTTATGAGTTTTTCCTGACGTGATTAATCTTCCAATCGGTCATAGGGCGGATCTGTGTTGTTCCTTTTTAGACCTAAAATGATCTTTCATAAAATGAAAATATAAATATTTAATTTAAATCTTCAAAATATTTACCAATATGTTACTTTAAAATTATGAAACTCCTTTAAAGGATCTTATCGCTCTATGTCACAGCATGTCGCTAAGTCTGCGCTTGTTACGTGACCTCACCGGAGGAGGACTTGTTTTTTACCAAGAAAATTAGTTTTTTAATATAATTATTTTAGATTTTGAAATGAGTTGAATTTAAAATAAAATTTATATATTGATTTAAGACTCTAAGTTTTAAAATAAATTGCCATTGAAAAATTGGTTGTAGTATTTTGGAAAATGGTCTTTTAGATTTTAATTATTTTACTTTATTTGATTTTTATTCTTTATTTGAGCTAGTGTACCGTATTTCTTTCTGATTTCATCATTTTTTGTTAATACTTTAAGTTTTGAAATGAATTACCATTTAAAAATTGGTTGTAGTATTTTGGAAAATGGTGTTTTAGATTTTAATTATTTTACTTTATTTGATTTCTATTCTTTATTTGAGCTAGTTTACCGTATTTCTTTCTGATTTCATCATTTTTTGCTTCTTTTTCGGCTCTTCGAGATGCTTGCCTTTCTTTTCGTTCTGCTTCTTTTTGGTCCATTTCCGCTTCTTCCTTTTCAAATCTTCGCTGCTGCCTGAAATCCAAGAGTAATAGAATTATATGAATGAGACATATTATACATGATCAAACTGCCTGCATTATCTGGACTACCCCTATAAACTCTTTGAGAGCGAACGCTTACAAGAAAACTCAAGCCTGATGTAAATTATTTATGGGATACTAATTTCTTAAAAAAGATTTTTTAAACTGGCTGGTACTATAACTTTAATTTCTCTTTATTAAGAATTCTTGAAAAAGATTTTGAACCTATTAGAAATGAAAAGGGGGTGGCAGAGAAGGGAAGGGGGTACGAATTTGGGCAACGCGTATAACTCGTAGTTATCACTGACGATAAAGTTGGAGTCAAAATTTATGTTAAAAAATGCCGAGAGAAACAAAGGATGATCAAATTGCCAGACTGGAAGCAGAGAATTCGGCTCTACAACAGAAATTGGCGAAATTGGCCGATTTGGAGAAGAGGTTAGCCAGAATGGAGGAGAAACGAGCTTCTGGTGCTGATACCGAGTTTGTGGCTTCTGTTTGTGAAAGAGTCTTCCAACGTCTGCTCCCGATGATTGACAGTTATTTTAAGCGCATGGAGGTTCGAAGAGAACACGAGACAATGCTGTTTGTTTCTGGCCTTCTGGAGAGTGATTCCTGTGAAAAGGAAAAAGATAATGTGGCTGAGTTATTGAAGACTCTAGCTATTAGAGTCGTTTCGTATTGGAAAAGCTGGTGACCGACCCAGACGTCTGAAAATAAGAGTTATTAATAAGTATATCAGAAATAGGGCTGTCCGCTGATGGGGACGACTGAGAGGGGTCACTAAATTTGACAAAGTTTACGTAAGACCGTCACTGAATGAGGAACAGCGAGTCTGTCAGAAGGAATTGCTTGGCAAACTTTGGGAGCCTAGAGAGCAGAACAAAAAAGTTTCACTTCAATATTCTGCTGATGGTGATTCCTTTTTGTTCAACATCACTCTCAAGGCTCCTTCAAAGGTTTCAAAATAGTATATTGTGCGACCTGATTGCCATAAATTAAAACATATATCAAGTATAAATATTTTGTGTATGAATGCAAGAAGCCTTGCTAACTCCCTAGATGAGCTTGATGTTCTGATTTCAGGAGAAAGTCTTATTTATGGCGTTGTTGATATTTGCTTTATTTGTGAAACGTGGCTCACTGAAACAACTTCAAATGCAATGATTTATCAAAAACAGAGAATTTAATGTTTATCGAAGGGTTTGACAGCAGCGGCGAGGAGGTGGTGTAATTTTATTAATTAAAATTTTTTTTAGAGTAGTTGAAGTTGAAATTGAGAAAAAGTATGATGCAATAGAACTAGTTGCGGTTGACATTTTTCTACAGAATTCATTTAAACTGAGATTCATTGGTGTTTATAGAGAACCCAGTACTAGCAAAGAAAAAAACAATATAATATTTGAGCTAATCAGGAACTTAACAAAACTTTGTAGGAACCATTGTTTTTACAGGAGATTTCAATCTGCCAGGGGTAGATTGGTCTTCAGTTAAAATAATTTCAAACACACAAAATGAAAATAATTGGTTTGTATCAGCTTGTTTCATAACCAACTCGTGAGAATAATTATCTGGATCTTTTGTTCACAAATGATAGAGAAACTTTTAATAATGTCACTGTTGCGCCCATTTTTTCATAATCAGACCATGACACTATTTTATCTGAAATTAATCTTAAAATATTTGTCAGTCTTAAGAATAAGATTCAAAATTATATGCTAAATTTGTACTTATCTACAATCTTGGAAGATTTTATTTGAGGAATGTGGCACAGTAGAAAATGCTTGGCAAAAATTCAAGAATATATTGTTGTTAGGAATAAATAGACATGTCCCTGGAAAACAATAAGAATAAGAATTATTTACAAATAAGAAAAAAATTATACAATATCCAATACATATAAAAAAAAACTACAAAATCAAAAGAAAAAAACTTTGCCATAAGCATAATTTTGATGAAAAATCAAGATCAGACTACAAAAAAATTTGCAAAGTATACAAAAATAAAGCTAGAGATTTTAACACTACCAAAGAACAAAAATTCTAAATTCAGGGGGTGTAAACAATTTTTATAAATTTGTTAATAGTAAAATTAAAACAAAACAAACTATCCCACCAATTAAAACGAAAAATGGGACTTTTGTAAATGAAGAGTGTGAAAAAGTTGAACTGTTTGGAAATTACTTTGCTTCTGTTTTTACTGATGATGATGACACGGACACCTTACCAAATTTTAATCCACCAAATATAGGGAAGTTGGACAACATGGTATTTACCATAAAAAACGTATTTAAAGCCCTAAAAAAGCTCCCAAACAAATTGTCTAGAAAACACCTGATTGTTTTCCAGCTTACTTTTTAAAACTCTTGGCCAAAGTTATTGATGAACCTTTGGCAATAATCTTTCAGATGTCTTTTGATTTTGGAAAATTACCACTTGATTCGAAAATAGCTTTATTAAACTTACTGTTTAAAAAAGGCACCAAAAGCCCACAGAAAATTATCGTCCAATTTCACTTACATCTTTTTCTTGTAAACTAATGGAACAGCTTGTTAAAGAAGAACTTCTTGTCTTTTTCTATATCATTTTGTCAAGGTTTTAACATGGTTTTAAAGGAAAAAGTTCCACAATAACACAGCTGTTTGTTAGAAACATTTAATGAGTGGACGTAGGCACTAAAAGATAAACTTCGAATTGATGTCATATACTTGGATTTTGCCAAGGCCTTTGACACCGTGTCACATAAGAAATTATTATTTAAGCTAGAAAAATATGGTGTTTCTGGTAAATTTTTACAACGGATAAAAGAATTTTTACTTGAGCGGGATATTAAAGTTGTAATTAATGACTCAGTATCCAAATCATTTCCTGAAAAAAGTCAGTTTCCCAGGGTTCTGTTTTGGGCCCATTTCTATTTATATATATAAACGATATTGTTGATTGTGTTAAGTACTCACAAATTATGCTCTTTGCAGATAATATAAAGTTGTTTGCAAAATCTTTACCTAAAGACTACCACATTCAAACCTTAAGACTTCAAGAAGATTTAGATAGAATATACAGCTGGTCAAAAGACTGGCAATTGCAATTATCAGATCATAAATGTGAAAATCTTTATATTTGAAATCATAGCAAAGAGTTAATTTGTAAATATAAGCTTGGTAAAAATGTACTTGCAACTACGGAATTAGTGCGTGACCTAGGTGTTTATATATCTCATAATATGAAATTCTCCAAACACTGAAATCACAGCAAAAAAGCAATGAGAGTGACATCACTAATTTTTAGAACATTCAATTCAAACTCTAGAAATAATCTTCTCAGAGCGTATAAGTCCTATGTTAGACAAATTCTGACGTACGCTAGTGTAGTTTGGAACCCTTATATACAAAAAGATAAAAACATTTTAAAAAAATTGCAACAAAATTTCACTAGGAGGTTGTTTTATAAATGTAAGTTATTACCTATTGGTTATGAACAAAGACTGGATTACCTAGGTTTAGAAAGATTAAAGGACCAAAGAGACAAAACTGATTTATATGAGTGCTTAAAAATTATACATAGCTTAAACAATTTGCAAGACAATGTTTTTTTAAGTTTAACCTTCAGCTCACCAGTGGTCATCCACGGCTAAATTGGCTAAATTTAAATTGGCTGTTGAAGAAAGTAGAATTAATGCAAGGAAATTTTCTTTTGCAAATAGGTTGGTTACACCTTGGCACAATCTACTCCAGTCTCAAGTAACTGTCGATTCTTTGAAAGCATTTAAGGAAAGTTTTAAAACTGACTTAAATAAGCGCTCTTTTCGAGCCTTTAAAGTCATTTCAGATAGCTATGTTGATATTTTGTTAGAATTATATTATAGTTTATGTTAGCGGCGATTAAGTCGCAAATTTGATGTTGTTGATAAAAAAAGAAAAGAAAAAAAAAGAAAAAGAGAAGAAAAATGAAATGATGATAAAGTAGAATTAAACTTTGCATAGACTATGCAGACCTGTGCTCCCCCCTCCGGGGTTTTATTGGGGGGCAATTCCAAAATGGGGGGGGCACGGGGGGACAACTTTTTTAATGGGGGGGCAATAAAACGGGGGGGGGGCAAGCAGGAGAGAGAGAAAAAAAAAGAAAAAAGACGAAAAAAAGAGAAAAAAAGAAGGGAAAAGGGAAAAAAGGGACAAAAAAAGCGAAAATAAGGTAAAAATAGATCTAAAATGGCTTAAAATACATTGAAATAGGCTAAAAACTGCAAAAAATTTACGATGATGGCGTTATCATGGTCAAAAATGACGTCATAATTTTAGGGTACTTTTTCATTTTTTGGCGGGGGGCGCAATAAAACGGGGGAAATCCTCCAATAAAGCGGGGGGGCATTTCCGGACGGTGCACAGGTCTGGACTTTGCATAGTAAAATATTAGTTCTGTTATCTGATCATTAAATAAAATAAAAATATAAGTATTTGGGCTTCGCAAAACTTGCCTGGTGGGCGAAAACTAAATTAGAAAAGGCTTCGACGACGTTTCAGTAAAGCAAAAAAAATCGGTAGTTCCTTGAAACATAAACTACAGATTTCACGAGAAGTTTCAGCAGAATTTGAATATTTTTGTTCAATATAAGAATTATTTTTATAAACTTTACTTTTTCCGAAATTATGATATAAGTATGTAAAGTATTTTACTTTATGAACTTTGCTTTTTCTGAAATTATGATATAAGTAGCCTTTGGGGTTGGTTTTTTTTTTTTTTTTTTTTTTTTCTTTTTTCTTTTCTTTCTTTTTTTTTTTGGTTTCCCCCCCCCGTTTTGGGGGGGGTGTCTGTATATATATTTTAAAAATATTTTGAAAAATATTAAATTAATATGAGTTATTGTTGTTTTTCTTTAAAAATTGTATAGTTTAATGTTTGTATTTTTAGTTTAACAGCATAGTTTAACAGTATAGTTTATTACAAAAACCAAAAATATTTAAGAGAAAGTTTTGCGCTGTTTTTATAAAAATATTTCATATTCCAAAATATATTCCAAAATATTTGGTTCTATTTTACCTGCGGCTGGCTTTCCTATCACATTTTCTGCAATAATAACAGCAGCATCCTGTTATTATAATTAAAAATAAAATTCCCAAAACAGAACAGGTGATTATCAAGGCTTGAACATTTACTAAATCAAGAGAAACCAATATATAAATAAGATAATTACGCAAAGTAAAAGCAAATAATTAATAAGGACTATCGCTAAAAGGTGCGATGCGAAGTCAAACTTTTGGTCTTCGATTTTAATAGTTTTTTATGAAAACATTACCCCTGCCCCCAATAGCCCAAAAAATTTTTTTCAACAAAAAATCTCCACCAGTGGTTCAGGAGTTATGACCCCCCCTAAAATGGCATTTTTCGACAATTCAGGATGTGACAGATTGCTCAATGGGTATAGCAATTTACGTTACAAATTATGTACTCAAAGAAAGCGGCTACTGTCTACTTTAATTTGATACGATAATTGTTAAAATTGGTGCAATGTTTGTTGAGATATTGCGTTTTTCGTACAAAAAAAAAACCCTCGATTTTTTTCGCAAAAAACACGAAGTGAAGGAGAGAAAGGTTCGGCAAACTTCACAAAATCACTGCCGTCGTTTGGTGTTTTTAACGAAAAAGTTGCGGGTTTTTTGTAAGGGAAACGCAATATTTCGAAAAATACTGCACCAATCTTAACGATCAAGGTGTCAAATTAAAGTAGAAAGTAATCACTTTCTTTGAGTGCATAATTTGAAACGTAAATCGTTATACCCATTGAGCAATTTGTCACATACAGATTTGTTAAAAAATGCCATTTTTGGGGGTCATAACTCCTGAACCACTGGAGATATTTTGTTGAAAAAATTTTTGTGGACTATTGGGAGCAGGGGTATTGTTGTCACAAAAAGTTATTAAAATCGAAGACAAAAAGTTTGACTCCGCACCGCAAAAAATTTTAAGTAATGTAATGTTTAAAATGATTACTTACAAATTAAAGTAGGAAAAATTATATAACACAAGAGTGTACACCAAGTTTTTGCCAAAATTTCGCAGGAAACGTCTTATATTTTTGGCCGACTTTTTATTTTTTACTTCTGAAAAAAAATCGCTGTACAAAAAAGCAATTGAATGCTAAGAAAGTCGAAAATTTTACTGCAGGAAAACTAACATTGCCTTAAAAATCGCTGGGCGGGAAAACTAGCAGAAAATTCATGTTATTATATTTATTTAAACTAGCAGATTTTTACTGAAAAAGACGCACACAGTTGTGCATGAGCGAATTTTCTAGCAAAATTATGAACAAAAATTTAGTGTGCAGTCAGCAGTCAAACATTCTCTTGTTTTAAATATTCTTACTGGTATGTAGAATTAATCGCGGTGGACTTTACGTAAGTTATGGTTGTATAACTCCTGTTAAAAACATATAAAATGGCCATAACCCGTAGTTTGGGATTAACATGAACAAGCTGCAATTCTAGGGATTATATTGTCTATTTTTGCAGAATGAGTAAAAAATAATGCTTTAATTCAGAATTGCAGTTAAATTGTTTGTTATGCAAAGGAATCTGTAAATAAAATAATAAAACAACGTACGCCAGCAATATTTCCACCGGGCATCTTTCATTGAGCAATATTTAAAATAGGTGGATATTGATGTTGCAGTTGTGTAATGGCAACTTTTATCATTTCCACACCAATAGCACTAAATAAACAAAAATTACATTATTAATATAAATTTTTGTGTTACTAAACTGTCGGTTACTTGGTTTTGATAAGACAGGAGTGGTTTTAGCCATGATAATTTTATACCTTTTACACTAATACTTCTGCAATGATAAAAAATCTCACGTTTTAGCGGCGTTTGGCCAATTTTTTGATATAATTGGTAAGGTTTATTTTGTTAGATTTTAGGGACCGGTGCGATTCCTAAAACAAACATTTTAAGCATCAAACCGAGTTTAATAATATTTTGCAGAAAGGAAGCTTAGGTAACTAAACTTTAAAGGCTGGTTCATACTTATGACAAAACGTCCTTTGGATAAAGTACAAAGGACAATTTAAGAAAAACCAAAACGTTCTTTGGACAAGCCAAAACGTACTTTGGACTTTTTCCTTTGGACAAAGTATGAATACTACTTGAAATTTGTCCTTGGGACAAAGTCCAAAGGGAAAAGTCCAAAGGAAAAAAAACAACATGAACACGTTGTCCTTTAGATTTTGTCCAAAGGACAAAGTTCAAAGGACGTTTTGACGCTGTGTTTGTCCTTTTTACAAAGTTCAAAGGATTTTTGTGCTTTGGACTTTGTCCAAAAGACGTTTTGTCATAAGTATGAACCAGTCTTAAAATATAACTAAACTGGCATTTATCTGTTGTTTAACCCTGTTTTTTTTTACTAAAAAAATTAAGAGTTTTTGAAAATTGGGTGGAAAAAGATTCTTAAGGGAGGTAACAGTTGTCCCAAAATTTTTTAGGGCAAAGACCACTTTTTTCTAATGCGAGGTCAAAGTTTTTTGAGATACGCGTAAGATTTGTTGGTAGGGGGCGTAGCATTGACATAGATCCTTTGGCGTTTGGGTGTAGCGAAAAATGACCCTGGAGATAAAATACGAAACTGATTTTTTTCTTTTGTGCAGTTTAATTTTTTTAGTGCTGGCAGAAATTCCGTTTTTCCGCGCTGCGTTTTTCCGTGTTAGTTTTCTCGCAGTGGGGACTGCGCTTCTTTCGCCTCTATGCTGCTTATGTACGGCTATTATTCTAGCCGGAGTGGCGCGCCAACAAATACAGACGCTGGGAGTCATTTTCAATGGAGTAAAACACTTCGAAACTTGTTTTATTTAATTTTAAAACGTTGGAAAGTTACTTTACTTTATTAAAACTAAAAAGTTTTAACATATTAAGGTAAAAAAAATGATATCCAGATCAATTAACGTCGAAATTTTGTGATTTTTTTTTTGTTTAATGTGGGGCGATATCGCGTGCGATAAGCGGCGCGTGGGTGCGTCGCGTCCCGCTGCGAGAACATGTGACGCGCGCGGGAAACTGGGGCGGATTTGCGAAAAAGTGGGTCATAAAAATTGTGTAAGACTTGGCTTTTATATGAACGAAAATTTTAAATTTACACAGCAATAGTTATTACTGTTACCCACTCTGAGCTCTTAGCTCTGGAGCGAACTCGGAGCTCTTCTTTTAAGCCCCGGAGCTCCGCCCTGTTTTTGTCCTCATTTTATTAATAGTTAAGAAGTCATCCATATATCATTTTGTTAAAAAAAATTTTCAAATCAATTTTTTTCCAAACTTGTAAAAAGCGATAAAAATAGTTTTAAAATGCAGATACATTAGGTAACTTAAAATAAATTTCAAGCTTAAATAGGTTTAAAATCGTTTATTTAGGAGCCGGAGCACCAGAGCTTCCTCTGTTTTATATGGCTGAAACTCTGGAGTGTGGTATTGAGGTCATAAACATCATTAGTAGTTTTAGTAATAAAGTATTTAAGATAAAAGAATTAGCATTTTATAATACTAAATACAAAAAATGCGGTCAGGGTTTATGGGGTGTTTTGCGCAAGCATGCTCGCGTTTTTATGTTTTGATCTGATGTTTGCTTTTTCTATTTTCGCTTTTTTGTCTTTTTCTTTCTTCTTTTTTCCTTTTTTTCTCTTTTTTCTTCCTTTCGGGGGCGGCAGGCAAATAAAAAAGAATGTTAGATTTTTAAAAATTTTAAAATTGAACCCACTTAACTTTTTATGATTAATTATAAACGAATTGAATTTTATAAATCGGCTTTTTAAACTCCTCAGTGTCATCCGGGTACTTGTTAACAAAAAATAAATGAGTTTTCTTTCTTGAAATTTTTTGTGTAACGTGCTGAGTGAATACTAAGCTATCACGTGAAGTTGTTAGCCAGAAGCGCATTCTGATTCATTCGTTGTATTTTTATTTTAGAAAATCAAAAAAGTTCCCAAGTTGCATAATATAACAGACAGCCCAGTCGTCGGCAGGAAATTGTTTGAAAATTATGAATGATTAAGCACACTGCGTGTTATTTTAATTATTATATTTACTATTAAACGAACACCAATAAAATTTGATGTTGGGTAGAAAATTTACAAAAACAAACATAGGTGTTTTTGGTCGGGTCCGCTAGGGGGGGTCCACCCCCGGGTGGAAGGCCAAAATTTTTTAGGGGGGGGGGGGGTCCCGGGGGGTCCCGGACCCCCCTGGCTTTCTAGGGGGGGTCGACCCCGGGTGCGAGATTTCAAATTTAGGGGGGGTCAGGGGGGTCCAATTTTTTAGCAAAATTTTTTAACTAAATAATTTAAGTGTTTTTAGGTCTAATATTAAATTTTATGTATTAAAACAGCCTATTTAGGCCTAAAAAGTGTATTTAAACACTATTTTTAACTAAAAAACCGTGTTTTTGACAGTAAATAAAAAATATACTTTCAAATTGGTCGGGAGGGGAGGGGGGTCAGCCTCGCTAGGGGGGGGGTCAGGCCGGACCGCTGTCGAGCTTTGGGGGGAGGGGGGGCCCCCTGAATTTTTTCTAGGGGGGGTCCAAAATTTTGGCTCTAGGGGGGGTGCACCCCTCTGTCCCCCCCAAAAACACCTATGAAAACAAAACCAGTATTTGTTTTATTTATCAACTAAAAGATTATGTTGTGAAAGAATTATAGGAACTTGCATTTGCATCAGATGCGCAGGTGCTGCACGAAGAATTTTTTGCGTTGCACTCCGCCTCGTTTGTGGCCGCCGTGGCAAGTCCCACGCAAAGCGCCATACTGACCGCACAAAGCGCCGCGGCGCTGACTGTCCACAACCTTTTCATCACAGCCCGAAATTTTTAGTGTAGAAATAAAAAAATGAAGCGTATTCGATACGGGGCCGTCCTTTTCGAACTACTGCCCGGCAGGAAGGGATTAGTAAATCTTATTGTTTTCTGGCGATGGCGTTTGTTGAAAATCCTCTAAGCCAATCCCTGACAAGAAAGAAGCTGGGAGTTTTCCTCAGATCTCCGACGTTCGGCGAAAAATTATTCAGCCGTCCCGGTTCTGTCCTCCAAACAGCCGGGTTTACACACTATAAACCAAGAGAATATCTTTTACACAGCGCCAAAAACGCAGTGCGCGCGCGTTTTTATTTCATCTCTGTTCTGCCGTCTTTTCTCAATAGATTTAACGTTGCTTGCTCTTTAAACTCCATCCGCGACTGAAAAGTTCTGATGATACAATATCCTACCGCGTAAACAAAATATTTATGCGGTTGGGTTTTTTTCAGTTTATCGGCTGGATAATTTCCTCGTATTGTCGCATATTATTAAATTAGTAATGATTCGCCAGATGTTAATAGATCTTTGAATTCGGAGGCGTGTAATCAGTTGTGGAAGGAGGAGGGTTTATTGTGTTTGGCAAGTGGCTCTATGCCGCTGTAGTAAAACTCTGGGAGGTTAGCGTTGAGCGCTCTTAACCGATCGATAAAACGCGGCAGACTCCAACACAGTATGTATAATGCGTATATCTTTTCGCCGTTCGCTGTTATGACTAAGACGACCGCATTTAACCCACGTATTTCGCTGGGAAAGCAGTGTCTGTTTGGGCGGCTTTTTATCAGCATCATGCCTTCTTTTTTTTCTGCGCGATCATCGACTAAAATTAGTCAGCAGAAAGAGATGAATATTGTTGTTTCAAAGTACATCTTTGTTTTTTTTAACCAGTCGAATTGAGCTCAACCGAAGTTGAATGATGATTTTGTATTGTTGATTTATCTGTTGTGGCCCTATCTGGTTTAACATTCCTAAAGGATTATTATTTAAGCTGGACGGAAAATGTTTTCCCAAAAATTTGATATTTATTTATTTTTATACAATAGAGTAAATTGTATTATTTTGTAACATTTGTTTTATTTGTAAAAAACTGTCATTATATTATATTGTTTTTAGCGTGTTATTTTTTTCTTTTCTTTATTGTTGTTATGCTGTGCTTTTGTATTTTATGATCTTGCTGGTATAGACTAAGATAAGATTATTATATCTCCCTCCCCCAACCATCATTACCTTTTTTTTAAACAAAGAAACTGTCTTCGAAAAGATAAATAACAATTATATGGACTGTTTCTATTTAATTCGAGTTGGAATACAGTGTTTTGACAGAAATAAATACTGTCTAATTTTATTTTTTTAAAATAAAAAAATGAAACCTTGTATTGCCTTGCCATTGAAGCTTGTATTGCCATTGGATATGGTATCGGTATGGTTATATTCTCCTCATAAATTGTTCCGTTTCGCTCGATCTCCTAATTTTTGTTTTTTAGCTAACAAAATGTGCTGAAGCTTTATTCTCTTCATCCACCTCTGGATTGTGTTGTGAATTTTATCATTTTACCCGGCCATTTGTTCGTGGTGTGAACTGCGAAAATGAATATTAAACGTGTGTCAAAATTTTTTATTCTGCTGCCTATATTATGGTCTTTCTGCCTGGCTCAATCAGAAGATGGCGATTCAGGTACCTGATCAAAAAAAAAACAAAAAAAAAATGGAAATTTATGATCAACAAATCCCTCGCATGTTTAGAAAATTTACAGCATAATATCATTATGCAATTGCAATGCCATAAAATTTTATCTTGATATAAATCTAAAAGCACAAAAAATAACTTATTTATTATAAAAAAGGATAGTATAATATTCCTACCCTCTAATTTTATGCTCCAGAGCTCGGGCCACATAAAGTAAAAAGAAATCGTGCCCGAGGACCGCCGTATAAAAAAGCTATTTCAAGCTTATTTAAGTTTAAAACATTATTTAAGTTCTTCTATCTGCTTTTTTAGAATTATTTTTATAGTTTTTAATAAACTTTATTAGCAAAAATTTAGTTTACAAAAAATTGTTGACAAAATATAATACTATATGGCATACAGACCTGTGCACTGCCCCCGGGGTTTTATTGGAGGGAGCAATTCCAAAACGGGGGGGGGGTTACGGGGGGTAATTTTTTTGAAACGGGGGGTATTAAAACGGGGGGAGCAAGCAGGGGAGAAACAAAAAAAAAAGAAAAAAAAAAGAAGAGAAAAGGGAAAAAAGGACAAAAAAAGGCAAAAATAAGGTAAAAATAGGTCTAAAATGGCTTAAAATGCATTGAAATAGGCTATAAATTGCAAAAAATTCGCAATGATGGCGTCATCATAGGTAAAAAAAATGACGTCATAATTTTAGGGTACTTTTTCATCTTTTAGTGGGGGGGGCAATAAAACGGGGGGGGGCAAATCATTTAATAAAGCGGGGGGGCATTTCCAGACCGTGCACAGGTCTGGGCATAACAGTTTAATTATTCATAAAATTAGTACAAAAATAAAGCGGAGCTCCGAAGTTCTGGGGGTTGCTCCGAAGTTCAGAACTCCGTGGAACGAACATCACTATTATTTAAAAAAAAATTGAATTCGTTTCGTTAATAATTAACGCATATCATAGTTACTACGGCAAATTGAGCCACAGATTGTTTAAAATATATGTGCCTGTGACCCATTTTAAATTTAAAACAGGACCATATTAACTACTAAATGAGTCACAGTCACGTGTATTTTATAATGACAGTGGCTTATTTTGCCGTAGTAACGACGATATTTAGATGTAAATTTTCTGAAAGGAGGCATTGGTATCAAAAGTTTACTTTTAATTTAAATAGGAAAATAAAGTCCGACCATTGATAATAAATGACTAAGAATATTTTTTCCCGAAAAAAAGGAGTTTGCTACGTATTTTTTAATTTCGCCGGTGTTGTGTTTTATAGAACAACAATAAATGAGTGAGGTTAATCTGTTTTTAACTCTTTGACGACTGTTTTCATAATTGCTTTCTGCGGTAGTTCCACTCCTTGGCTGGCAAAGCTAAGCATTTTGCAAGGGTTTTCGCTTAATTTTTTGAATATTTTGTTATAAAAATTTAACACAAATCTTGCAGCCTTCCAGATTTTTGTTTTTTGTGTCGTGTACATCAGACACCCCAAATTTAAGGGGAAGATGTCCCAAAAACTTTTTGTGTGTATACCCCAAAAAACTCTATTTTCAGCGTTTTAGTTATAGGACTAAGCCCCAAAATTATAATAGGGTGTCCGGGTTACCCTTAAGTTTTAGGAAGGTGTCGGCAGTTTCAAGATTTTTAAGGAAGTGGTTATTTATAACCAACAAGAATATATAACACAGGAGAATGTCCGACTGTATACTAAATTTGTGAACAAAGCGCAGCTTGTCTTTGTTTTGTTGTGCAAAAATAATCGCAGTGCGAAAAAAGCAGATTTAAGTGCAAAAAAGTCGTACATTTTACTGCCAAAAAACTAACACTGCGTTAAAAATTGCTGCGCAGAAAAACTAGTAGAAAATGGCGGATTTTTGCTAAAAAAATAGCACAAATAGTGGCAAGTGCGACTTTTCTAGCAAAATTTTGTTTTCTGGTGTTATATTTTTGGTATAGCCAACCCCCACCACTCAATCTCCCTAGCCACCTAACCTAAGGTCCACGTCATTGACAGGAGACTCTTTTTAAGCAGTTTTTAATACATTATTTAAAAAAATTACGCTTCCAGCCCCCCGGTCGACGCTTTGCGTCGACTGGAGGGAACGTTACGCAGCACATTTGCGGTTATTTTTATTTTTTTAGAAACTAATGGGATTATTTGCCGATCATTAAGCCGTGACTCGTATACATGCAAGGAGTGCATTCAACAGCACAGTTCTTGTGCTTGGTGCTCTGATGGCGTAAGTGTGCTTAAAATTATTACTTAATATGAAGATTATATAAAAATATCTGCTAGATAATTTTGAAAGGTTTTTACAGGAGCGTGGTTTTTACAAAATTATAATGTGTTTAGTATTTTAGGATTACAAAGACAGCGAATTCGAATCTCGGTGTGACTTACCCACAAACCTCGCGGAAAACGGGTGTGCCAAAATTCATGTTCAAGATCCAAAATCCGAAACAGAAGTTATAGAGGTATACTTTTTTCGGCGCTAGGAAAAAATACATTCTGCATAATATCTTCGGAAAGAAATCTCTTCTGCAATAACTTTTGCAAAAATACATTCCAGTAAAATATTTTCGGAAAAAATAACTTCTCGCTGTGTGTCACGGAAGATATTATGCTGGAAGGTATTCTTTTCGCCCCTCAAGAAATAAACCGACAAGAGAGACCCGCAGCAAAATTAAAATAAAGCAGTCTTATAATTTAAAACATTGTCAAATATTGCGAATTTAAAAACCAAAAACAAAGTAATAAAATTGTCATTTTTGATTTAATTTAAATATTTCTAAAATAATAATGTTTGAATAAAGTCTTGTACATAAAAACAAGCGTGTCCGTGTGTACGCAGCGTTAATTCGTCATTTTAAAGTTGTTTTTTTTTTCGAAATTTCCAAAAAGTATTGATGTAGAATTGAGCTAAATTAGTAAATTACTACACTGCGCTCTAAACATAAACTAATAGGTACACTGTTAAACTAAATTACTAAATTAAATAGTACGCTGGTCCGTTAAATTCTAAAAGTAAAATTACTCGCTTATCGACAAATTAAAAACTTAATGCTTTTAAAAACTCAAAGTACAAAATCATACTAGTGTAAAAGAACTTAAAAGCAAATTAAAACTTAGTTGTAATTAAATTTATTTTTCCTCAGCCTAAGCAAAATCTTAAAATCAAGCTGAATTGTATTGTGATGGATTTTTTTAATAATGCTTTCTTAAAAAAATCCGATTTGTATTATCAATAGTTTGTAATCTTTTAAATAATACGATTTTATTTAGATTCCATGCGCCAAACTTTATGGTTTTGAAAAAGAAGTATAAAACTATTCTTAGGTAGTCTATAATGCTTGAAAAAATAATCAAATTTTAGTTTTAATTAAATTTATTATTCCTAAGCCTGAGGAAAACCTAAAAATCAAGCTAAATTGTATTACGATAATTATTAAATAATGCTTCCTTTAAAAAATGTTGATATTTTGTTATCAATAGTTTGTACGTAACGTTTTAAATTATAAGATTTGTTTATTTCCATTCCGCTGTGCGTCTCCGGATTTTGGGGGGTATACCTGACTCCCCAAATTTGGGGGGAAGGGTGTCCCAAAAAATTTTTTTTTTGGTATACCTCAAATACTCCATTTTTAGCGTTTTTAGTACTGGTACCCCCCAAATTTTAGAGTGTGTCCGCATAAAAGTTTTTTGTCGGGTCCGCTAGGGGGGTCTACGGTACCCCCAGGTGAAAGGCCAAAATTTTTTTTTTTTTTTTTTTGGGGGGGGGGGGGGGTCCGGACCCCCCTGGCTTTTTAGTGAGGGGGGGGTCGACCCCGGGTGCGAGATTTAAAATTTAGGGGGGTCAGGGGGGTCCAATTTTTTAACAAAATTTTTTTAACTCAATAATTTAAGTGTTTTTAGGCCTAATATTGAATTTTATGTACTAAAACCAAAAATAGTATTATATATTATTGCTAAAACTGCCTATTTAGGCCTAAAAAGTGTATTTAAACACTGTTTTTAACTAAAAAACCGTGTTTTTGACAGTAAATAAAAAAAATATACTTCCAAATTGGTTGGAAGGGGGGTCACGGGTCAGCCTCGCTGGGGGGGGGGGTCAGGCGGCCCGACCGCTCTCGGGGTTTGGGAGGGAGGGGGGAGCCTGGATTTTTTCTATTGGGGGGTCCAAAATTTTGGCTCTAGGGGGGAGTGGACCCCTCTGTCCCCCCCCCCAAAAAAAACATCTGTGGGTGTCCGGCGTACGGAGTACCCCCAAATTTTAGGGGGAGTGTCGGCTATAATCGGGATTTTTAGTGGGTATAACCGTATATATAGGTATAACCCCCCAACGCCCCCCCCCCCGGGGAGGGGCGGGGGGGGGGGGGGCCTTCCAACATAATATCTTCTGCGACGCACGGCTTTTTGTTCTTTTTGGTTTTTTTTCCCACCTAATGGGTTTTTTTATATTCATCCAACGTATTTCTTCCGGACACCACTTTTTTATCAAGCCGCATCATTTTTTTTTTATTTAGAAAAGGGAGCCTTTTAATTAGGATTTGAAAAAGCGCTCCCATTGGCGAGAAAATGATTTTTTAATGGATCCTACTCTGAGCTTTAAAATTTTGCCCCACCCCTCCATCAAGAAAAATAACCCAGAAGATCAATTTCTTTTGAAATATGCATTAAAAACTGGTTAAAATTGTCCCTTACCTTACCATTGGCCGGACGTTACATTTAATTTGGTTTTTAATGTAATTTTTTTCCTTCTTTTTGTTAATGGGGATATTTTATTGGGGTTTTTATTGTGTGTTTTTTTTTATGTTTTTATTTCTGGAATGTATTTTTGCAAAAGTTATTATTGCAGAAGATCTTTTTACGGGGGGGGCGGCCTGGCCCCCCCCCCCTCCCTTTTTTTTTTGATTCTTTTCCGAATCTGATTTATTATGCAAAATGTAATCAAGTCCGTAGCCAGGGGGAATTGGGGGATTAATCCCCCCTCAAATTCAGGGAAGGCAAAAAATTTTGTAAATTTCCCCCTTTGGTTTTTTTTAAATTAGAAAAAAAGTTTTTTTCCTAATCACTCTGCAATGTATTAAAGCTATCTAAAATACATAAATAAGAGTGATTTAGAATCATGAAACCTCTTATTCACAAAAATGCAATTATTCAAAATTCAAAACATTAGTGCAGTGCATATTAATAACTGCAGCATTTACCATAAAAACCTAACCAAAATTAAATAAAGATTTTTTTATTTTAAAAAAGCGTTTGTTCCTTTTTAATTAAAATGGCATATAATAATAACTTAAAACTATTTAATTCTAACTTTTATCGTTGTATCTATTAAAAAAATAGAAAATAAATCAGGATTCTGCACTTAAATTTAGGTTTCCTGGTGCCTTTTAAGAGCTTAAAATTAAAAAATTTCCCACCCCGGGAAGCATTCTGCCCTCTGGACCTCCCTGAAAAAAGGCTCCGCCCCTTGACCCCACTGGGTGGGAGGGGAGGGGGCTCCCGCCCCCCAGACCCCCCTTGCAGGCAAGTATAAAGCACCGTCCAAAAATCCCTCTTTCAATTGAAATCCTGGCTACGGCCATGATAATAATAAAATTCATTTTATTACATCTTATTTTGACACTCCCAACAAAAATTTTGATTTATGCAATTATCCCCTGATGGGATAAATGTTTTGACCCATGATGGGCCTTTATGTTTTTTGCTTGTGTCTTTGCTTTTGTTAATTATATTTATTATATTTTTAAGCTTTTTATGTATTAATTTGTTTTGTATTCTTTATATTTTGTTTTTTATAACATTTTGTATTACACACAACTTAAAATTTTTTGGTCTATATACTTACTCAAGTTATGCGAATTTCGTCTTGCGGCCTTTTAATAAAAAGAGTCTAAATAAAAAAAACTGGCAGCAAAAAAAAGGTCAATTTTTACCATTTTTTATTCTGCTAGTTGTATCCCTGTGCGGGACACCCACCTAGAGTTTTTGGGATCCACGTAAGTACAAGAAAACGTTTAAATTGGGGATTAAGGGCATACAATTAAATTCATTTGCTTTTAATTATTGAAACAAGGATAAAAAACCAAATTTTTTGAAGATCCATAATGTTCCTAATATGAAGCTCCAGGGTCCGAATGCTTTTTGTGTTTTTTAAAAGCGCATCAGTTTCAGTTGCATGTTTTCTATAAAAATGTTTATTATAACAAATTGATTTTAATTGTCCATTGCTATAATTCAAAGACCAAAAAATACAAAAAAACAATAAATTTTCACTTTATTTTTAAAATAACTTAAATTTAAATGTTTAGGATAACCTATTATCTTCAAAAGAACAATTGCAGCCTCAAAAAATAAAACTGTTATTAAGACCAAGTAAGTATATATATATGTAACGAATAAATTTAATTTATTTAGAAAAATTGTTACCAAGTTTTTATATTTTTTTGCGTCTGTCTTATTTAAAGATGTTCCCCGAAGTTCCATTTTTATTAATTTTATGAATAATTTGTAAGTGTTGTCATAAATTATATTTTGTAAAAAAAATTTTGTTTGTAATCAAATTTTTTTCAAAACTTATTAAACACGATATAAATGTATATGCCTGAAAATGCCGGTAAATAATTAAAATATAATATCAGCCATAATTAAGCTTAAAATTGCTCATTTAAGAAGCGGGGTTCCAAATCTTTCTCCGTTATAAATGATTATCAGGCAAAAATACTTTATGATAAAAGTTTTTAAAATATTTAACGACAATTTTTTAAAATACATCATAATACTGTTGCAATGTAACGTAATTCTTGATATAAACACAAAGTGTTCCCTGTGGTAGAGTAAATTTTATGTTATTGTTTAAAAACGTTTGCAATAAACTTGTCCACTTGATGTGTGATCGGCATAAATAAATTGTCCTTACCTTAATCATGTTTAATTTCCAAACAAAATTGTCGAAAATGTGAAATAGACGTAAACGGTTATTACCTACCTCGAGGTATGGGTAAAATATGGTCAAAAACTGGAGCAGATTCAAAAATAACTACTAAAATGATGTGAATCTGAGGACTTAATTTTTTCACAAATGGGGCATAGTCAATATGATTTTTTTATTTGGAATCTAGATCATGAAAATTTAATTGATAAAAATAAAGAAAATGATGAAAATTAACTGTGAAAATCATTTTAATTAATTAATTAATTGAATCAATTAAATTATTTAAATTTTATATGCTTATAATAAATCAAAATTAACTGTAAAAACAGGAAGGCTTTTTGACTAAACTATTGGCATTTAGCTTTTAAAATTAATTTACTTAATTTTAGATGATAAAAGAACATTTGAACTAAAGTTTCGTCAGGCCAAAGATTATCCAGTTGACCTATACTACTTGATGGATTATTCACAGTCAATGTCAGATGACAAGGAAAAGGTGCAAACTCTAGGAGGCTTATTAGGTAAAAAAATTCTACCAGTTGTAACATAATATACCTTTTATTTGACAAGTTTTAAAGCACAATAATATTCCTGCAGACGGTTTTGTCCTTGTAGACTCTCTGGCTTATATTTTGGTGGCATTTAAGTGCTTGTATCCGTTCATTAATCTCATAGAAAGACAAGAGTATGGTTCCCCCCCCAAAATCCAGTTAGAAGCATACTGGTCCTGGAAAAACTCTTCGTTTATTTAATAGCTTCTACCTTTCTGAGCTTAAAAACGGTCTCATTTTAACAGTTTTAGCCAGTGAGAGGATCTTCCCCTCACACTATTACTTACGCAAAATTGTGAAGTAAAACCAGTGTTCAAAATGATCTGGTTATTGTGATAGATACAGGAAGGTATTTTCACCGGGCAAATTTTACTTTAAAATCTTTGAGAGTGTAAGTCTGGACTCTGGACTAGTACTACCATTGGGATTTTAAGCGAGATGGGTTCGACCCCTGCCCCATTAATGCTCGATCCATTTTTTTGCTTTAGTTCATAGCTGATCAATCTTCTCTAGCTTAGGGAGTTGTAGGTATTTATTCTGGAATAAGGGCCAAAATCAGTTTATAGGGCATACATCGCGGTAAATCTATAAAACTGTCTAGGTGGGTATGATTTTGGGATAAAACAAACAAACCAGAGGTAAGGGCGGTACCGGTACGGTATTTTAAAATCGTTAAAAAGTATTTAAATACGCTAATAAACATGCCTTAAAATAGTAAAAAATTAAAATGAAAGTAACATAAGAAACATATCTCACATTTTGAGTCAGGGGTAGTGGAGAGGAGAAATAGGTACCTTCGGCCTGCCACTACTAAGTCGAAAAATCTCTAAAGGTTGTCTTTTCTCTCGGGCACTTATGTTTTTTTTTTAGTTTTTTAGCGTTCGAGATCCCAAAAATTTTTACTTAATTTTAAATAAAATTTCCCACTACAAAAAAACATTTAAGTGTAAAAACGCATACTAATTAATGTTTTTTTACATACTGAAATGATTGTTTTATTTTTTTATTTTTTTGAAAAAACGCCGTTAAGAGTAGAGTCCATAAAAAGTTCATTAGGTTTGGGGTCAAACAAGTTTTTTAGAGAGGACCTCGTTAGATGTTTTTTCTGAAAACCTCCTCAAATCTTGAGGCTAAAGTGGTGTACCCCATCCTGCAGCTCTAAAGGAATCTAAAAAAATCATTGTCAAGACAAATAAAATCTAAATTTACGGTTGTAATATTTTATACTTTTTTTTATTAAATTTACAGAAAAAATAGTATGCATAATTATTATTTAACTTATGTTTTTCATGGGTTTTTATTGATCGTCGGGTTTTGTTTTTATGCGTCAGTGGTCTAAAACGTTATATTCTTGATTTTAAAACTTAACTTTTTCTCTCAAAACCAGTGAAAATTTTGTAACAACAAGTATATGTAACAACAAGAATACTAAATTATGTAACAACAACAATGCCAAAATATGTCA
>JASAMX010024284.1:0-21105 GCA_030248175.1 Microlaimidae sp. YZB2_3 | reverse complement strand
AGTTTAGTTTAATAAATTATGAATTAATATTAATATATACATTAGCTTTTTATGTTTTTTTAGTTAAAAAACTCTGGGTCTTTTTAAATCTCCTTTTCTCCGCTTTCTTTTCAACGCTTTTTTCATCGCTTAGAAAATTTGCATTATTACGATATTTTCTGCAGAGTCAGCAATGTTTTGCAATGTTTTGCAATGTTTGCAAGTGTTTGCATACTCTATGTGTGTAACAAATTTCAGTGCAACGTGCCAATATTAACAAAACAATCTTTAAGAAAATAAAAAAAACCTCTTTGCAACTGTAAATTTATAATAACTTTTAAAGCTGCTGTGTACAAAATTTTCTACGTGTTTCTTTTTAATGTTTAATTTATGCTAAATTCAATGTATCAGGTCACAATAAGAAATATTGTTTAGATCCGTAAAATTCGATTCCGAATGGTTAACAATTTACGAATAAGAATACCATTTGGTTAAAACGAATGTTGTCTTTTTCCAAAACATCAATTTTTAAAATAACTTTAAAATAATTTCTACTGGACGTATAACAGTTAAACGTAACAGAAATCACCTTAGATTACCAAAAAGAATTAAATTTTTTAATTTGGTTTAATCCTGTAAAGTACCAAGTACTAATATCACTTTTAACAATATTTTTTCACCTGCTGTTTTTTCTTTCCATGTATGTGTTTTTTTGTTTCTTGTTATTCTGATATTACCACTTAAAAAGTTTAACTTTAAAAACTTTAAAAAAACGAGCTACACATAAAAATAAATTTTGTTTTTTGGATTTGAAATTTTGTGATTAGGAAAAAATATGTTATACACCAAACACCAAACATAATTTTTGATGTGGTGTTTTGTGTATGATGAAACCTGCATTTTTTTTATACGTAGTTCAGTTTTTTGGTAAAATTAAAATAATAACAAACAAAACACACACCAAGTGTCAAACCACGAATAAAAAATATAAAATGGCAGTTTTTTTTACTATGGAGAATCACGATGGTTAATTCAATATACACAAAGGTCTCGAGAAAAATTGAAAATAATTTGTATAAGATCGAACGAAATAAGGAAGAAAAAAGTATGCACAACCAGTGGTTTTTTAGGAAATAAATGTTTTATCTTTATGTTATTTTCGTGTATTATAATCAACCTTTTTCTTCATTAAACAACGTGATATACAAATTATTTTAAAATATTCTCAAGACCTTTGTGTACATTGAATTAACCGTCGTGATTCTTCATTGTTCAAAATTGAACCAAATTTAAAACTTAAATTTTTGGGTACCATAGTGTGGTTTCTATTAAGTTTAACTAATATTTTTTCTGTTTAAAATGATTTAATATAAATATTGGTGTAAAAAACATTTATTTTAGTTCATTGCTGATTAACCGTTAAAAATTAATTTTGATATAATAGAATTTTAATGACGTAAAACATCGATTGCTATTAATTAAAAAGCTTAAAAAAATAAGCCAAAAATTACTATCGCGCAACTTAAAAAAAGGTCAACTTACAACTTGTCGGGAGAATAAAAAGCCATTGAACATAGGGACCCATGTAATTGTGCAGAGTCTCAAAACAACAAGTGATTACAAAGCCGACAGTCCAAGTTGATCCAAAACTACAATAAACAACTTTTATTAAACTCACTACCCGCAATTAATTAATTAAACTTTTACAGTTTATACAACGGCACAAGTGTTTGATTTTATTTAAAGATAAATTCTATGAGGGTGAAAATAGATGAGTGGTAAAGTAACCATTGTTCTTTGAGAAAATATCACGTGCAGAGAAACACATGACGCAACTAAATAATTATTGGTTACATAACCGCTGAAAACTTTTTTTTTAATTTTTCTCGCTCAAGGGTTTATTGTTTATTTCTTCCTGGCGGAAAGCGGTTACGCCTTTAATTTCAACCTGGAAGACTTTAGCTTTAATTATTAAATTTCTTATTTCATATGTTTTTTAACTAAGGCGGACATGATTGGTCAAATGGAAAACCTGAGGTCAGCCAAACCCAGATCAAATGGATTTCTAATAAATGCGTATTGTATACTTAACGAGCGAATTTAAAATGTGTTGTTTGTGGAAAGTATAGTATTTGTTTTTCTGCGGAAAATAGTTTTTAAATATCCAGCCAGACGCTTTTTAGCGGTTACAATACAATAAAAGATAAGATAGTATCATTCTCATAGTTTGTATTGTAGTTAAAACAAAGGGTGTTGATTTTATTTTAAATCGAAATTTTTTGACTGATTCCTGAGTCCCTTCTTTTCAGGGCTGCACATTTTATATTTGCTAATAATCCAAAACCTAATTTAACCTAATTAAATTATATAATTTAAATTTTAAAATTAAATAGTTAATAAAAAAAATGACTAGTAAAAAAACATTTTCACCAAAGTATGGAGGAACTATTCTTTCCAACGACAAAACGGATTGGACTAAATGAAGTATTATTGCAAAGCTTGCAGTCACAGGAATGTCATAAAGAAGTCAAAATTTCTTTTGAAAGCTTTTATTGATGCGTTTCATACTTGATTTCGTGATAACGCATTCCATATAGATAAAATTCTATTACTAAATAAAAAGTTTCGTACATTAAATCTACTTTTTTAAACTTTTAGTTTAAGGTTTTTGTATGTAAATAGGCTTTTTGTTTTGTTTCTCTGTGTGCCGTTTTATGGCTGATTTCAAATTTTATTATAACGCATTCCATGCAGATACAATTCTCTCACTAAAATAAAATTTTTCTACATTATGTTCCGATATTAGATTACATTATCTTATTAGCATATACCTTCTTTATTCGTTCCTTATTAGAATTTGAAACTTATGTTTGGAATCCGTTTTCTCAAATCAATAAAGATTGTCTTGAAAAAGTTCAAAGAACGTTTACTAGGCGGATATATCAATAATGGTTTTTTCCTTATGTTAGTTATGAAACCAGAGTAAAGGAACTGAACTTAGGGAAACTTTAAACCCGTAGAAAACAAAATGATGCACTACTTTGTTATAAACTTATTCACAACTTAGTTAATGCAGATATGAATACATTCTTAAGTATTGATAATAATGGTAGAACGCGTTTCAACGGTTTAAAATTAAAGATTTTAAAGTTGGATTAGACATATCTAAGCATTTTTGTTAATACTCTAATAGTAAATCGTTAGAACAGTTTATCGTTGGATGTAATTTTTCCCTTCACTTTCTACTTTTCGAGATAAGATTAAATATATTATTAAATAATGACTGATATGTTTTTCTGTAAATCATTTCAATCATTCTATTATTGTGTTTGAATTTTATAGTTTAGTACATATTTATGTAGCATTTATGTATTGATTTCTATGTTATATTGTAATTATGTTACCTTATAGTGACCTTTGCAACAATAAATTTTTCATTAATTGTACTTTTTTGAACTTTTATCTATACATATGTTTTTTTGTTTTATTTCTTTATGTACCAGCAAACATTTAACATTTGTTCATAATGTTTAAAAATTAACTTGATTTAAAATAAAATTATTTTACTAAAAGTAAACCCAACAGTTGATCGTTGGATTAAAAAATGTCCCCCATTAAGTAACCACTCAAATCACGAGAATCTGACGTCACTTTATCACACAATTAGATTCGATTTAATACTGAATATTTGTTTGATAAAGTGACGTCAGATTCTTGTGATTTGAGTGGTTACTTAATGGGGGGGGGCTTTTTTTAATTCAACGAACAACTGTTGCAGCCACGTTGGGTTTACCTATTTTTAGACAATTTATAACTACATATTTAAACTCTAAAATTTGAATTATATCCTTTAATTTTCTTAAATTAGGTTTTGCGATATTAGCTAATGTTATTTTGATTTGCCTTGAAAAGGGACTGAGCAATCAGTTCAAAGCAGGTAGGTTTAAAATCAACAACGTTTTTTTCTATAGTATTGATTGACTGCAATAAAAGAAAAGTTTTTATGTTGTTAATTTCTTTTTGCTATTTAAATTTAAAAGTAGTTTTTTACCAAATTAAAACTTTTATTTTGAATATATTTACCAAGTATAAACTTTTTTAAATTGCCAATTGCCAATTTAAATCACAAATTTTTTAATTAAAAAAAATAGAATTAAAAAAATAAAATTGGTTGTTTGCTTTTGACTTCTCAAATTTCATGAGATTTATCGTTCTAATCAAATGCTAAGTCTTTTTGTTTATTAAGGCAAAAAGGCTATTATCAAAAGCAGTTAGGTCGCCGCCAGCAAAATGGGTGAATTTTTAATTTTGCGTCTTGCTCTAGCCTCTTCCCCTATATTTTTTGCCTGTTACTCCCGCCGTGTACACTTAGGGTTGGTTCATACTTATGACAAAACTTCCTTTGGACAAAGTCCAAAGGACAATTTTATAAAAGCCAAAACGTCCTTTATAGAGCCAAAACGTCCTTTGGACTTTCCTTTGGACGAAGTATGAACGCTACTTAGAATTTGTCCTTTGGACAAAGTCCAAAGGACAAAATCCAAAGGGGAAAGTTCAAAGGACAAAAGTATGAATACGTTGTCCTTTGGATTTTGTCGTTTGGACTTTTCCCTTTGGACTTTTCCTTTTGGACTTTTCCCTTTGGACTTTTCCCTTTGGATTTTGTTCTTTGGACAAAGTCCAAAGGACAAAATCCAAAGGGACAAAAAGTCCTTTGGACTTTGTCCAAAGGACGTTTTGTCATAAGTATGAACCAGCCCTTAAACATGAGACGGAATTTACAAATCATAAATCTCATTTAATAAATGATGTTTGATTTACATGATCATGAATTGCAATTCGCTAATTATAATGGATAATTAATAAAATAAATAAATGGATAATTAAAAATACACAATTAATTATTAAATAAATTATAATCTCAATTTGCTAATATAACAGACAATTAATCATTAATTAATTAAATTATAATTAATTATTAACTTGATTGATCCAACTACAGCATGGGCTTGCTCCGGTACTAATTCGGCAAACAGAAATGACGCTATAGGGCCTAAAATACCACTAATTAACAAAAGTTTCATTAAAATGTGTAGTTAAAAATTTAATTTAATTTAGGCCAGTCGCAGTTACCAGATTCCAGTTTTTCAATCTTATTTTTAAAATTTTTGTTTGTAAACTTTTTTTCAAAAATTAAGTTTTCCTGCATTTTGCCTTTTGTTAGTAATTTTAATTTCTTCTTCTCTTACACTGATTGACATCAAAATGATCTTAGCTCTTAAACTAAAGTTTTTCTGTTATTTTTGTCCTTGGAGGTAAGTTTTTTTGTTTGCTGCAATCATTTTTTAGCTTTATACTTGAATTTTTATTGCCTGTTTTCTATTACCTGTTTTCATACGATTAATCAATATTTTTGGGCAATATTTACCAGGTTGTGAAAAGACAATAAGCTTAAAATAAAACTGCATCCATTAATTTTTTGTTTGATATCATATTTAAAATTTTACTTGTTACTGAATTTTGTTGTTTTTGTTCTCTTAAAAGTGCTTTACGGAGTCAAATTTTTATTTTCGATTTTGATGAATATTTGCGAAAATTCTACCACTGGTTCCAATAGCCCACAAAAATTTTTCATCAAAATATCTCCAGTGGTTCAGGAGAATTGACCCCCTAAAATAGCGTTTTTTCGATCATTCTGCACTTATAAGATTGCTCAATAGGTATAAAAATTTAAGCTACAAATTATATACTCAAAGAAAGCGGCTATTTTTTACTTTAGTTTGATATCTTGATTGTTAAAATTGGTACGACACTTGTTAAAATGTTGCGTTTCCCGTACAAAAAAACCCTTGATTTTTTCGCTAAAAATACGAAGCGACGGCGGAAGTCATTTCTCGGGCAGACTTCACAGTTTTATAAGCGCGTTTTACTGAATCTAACAGAGCAGCCGCTTGGTCGGGTTAGTAGTAGTTGACATCGCGTACATTTTAACGACTTTGAAACCTGAATAATACATGTCTTTGATTTTTCATTAAATAAACAAAAAACATGAAAATGATTTAATTTTTTTACAACAAAATGTCTGTTTGTATTGTATTTCAAAACTAATAATTTTACTTTCAACGCTCACTTCAAATTTACTATTTTTCACTTGACCCTTCATAGTTTTTTATCAAAAACTCAAGTTAACACACAAAAAATTTGTTTTAAATAGCCTCAAAGTTTTTTAAAACATAAAAGATTTGTAAAATTTGTTAGTTATTTTTAAGGTTATAATGATAAAAATAAAACGTGTTCGAACTTTTGGTCTTAAACTGATTTAATTTTTTGGCTTTATATTTTTGTGAAATTTTTTTTCTGTTTAATAAAATTGTTGCGCATACTTTATTAGATTAGTTTTAATAAAAAAATAGTAAAAATGATACTGTTTTCTGCCTGCACGATAGTTTTTGGGTGTTGAATGTTTCGCCGAATTCAGGATTAAATTTGCCTAATATTTTAGGGTTTTTGTACGAGAAACGTAATTTATGCACAAATACTGCACCAATCTTAACAATCAAGGTATCAAATTAAAATAGAAAGTAGCTTTTCTATGAGTGCATAGTTTGTAACTTACATTTTTGTAACCATTGAGCAATTTTTCAAATACAGAATTATCAAAAAACACCATTTTTGTGGTATCATATCTCCTGAATCCCTGAAGATATTATGATAGAACAATTTTTGGGAGCTATTGGGGGCAGGTAAACGATTTTCAAAAAAATCATCAAAATCGAAGACAAAAATTTTAACTTCGTACCGCACCTTTAAGGAAATAAATCCAGCTATTTCGATAACAATGTGTTAAAACACCTTGCGCATAAACAACGTTGCGATAACACCGTTGCGCATAAGCTTGTAAAAATAAAAAAATATATGTACAATTGTGAATTAGTTTTCACTTATTAATAGTTTTACAATAGTTTTAAATTATAGTATACGCTTCCATAAATTAAATGCTTAAATAAAAAAACAGTTTATTTAATATTTTTACAATATTATAATATTATTACCTTATTTAAAATCATTACAATATATACAAAGCAAAAATGTTATATATTTTGTTAATTTTTTATAATTATCATAATTGCATTTCGTTAGTTCAATAACAATATTACCAGTTGAAAAGAAAACGGAAAATATAATAAGACATGCTCCAATAATAACTACATATTGCGCGATTGTAGAATATTTTGAGAAATGTTCGGCTATAAATATGAGGAAGCAGCCTATAATAAAAAAAATTATTAATCGTTATTACATAAACCTTATAGGAAAAAACAAAATTAAAAAAATACGAATAACCCTGCTTTTTATATTTAAAACAAAGTACTTCCAAATTTTTTAAAGGTTTTGATTTTACATTGTTATATTTAATTATAAGTAATTTCATATTAAATTCTAATAAAATAACCTGAAAACCAAAGTTTGTATCTTAAACTGTTTCAAACTTATTTTCTAACAACTTCAAACAGTTTGTTTAGCATATTCATTCCTATTATTGCTAATATTTTACCAAGTATTGAAAGAAACAATCCAGAAAAAAGAACAGGTCTTCTTCCACTTTTTTCCACTAATCGAGTGGTTAAAACCGCGCCAATCAAACCCGGAATCAAAATCAATATTGTTGCTATTTTGCTTTCAATATCGTCCAATCCCATCACAGCAAAAATGGCACTGGAGTAATTACTGAAACCAATAAAAAAAGATTTTTCAGAATTATAGTTGTATGAAACTATACACCGTTGTTACTGCGGCAAAATGAGCCTTAATTCGTATAGAATATATACGACTGTGACTAGTTTTAAATTTCAAACAGAATTATATAAACTGTAGAATGGGTATTTTCACGACAGTTACGTGTTTTTTTTATAATGACTGTGGCTCTTTTTGCTGTAGTGACGACGAACCAGTCTGCACGAAAATTTATGGTGAATTATATATGGCTGACGCTGAAAATTAGTGTGTTTTAAAAAAATAAGAACGCAGAATTTTTTTAATTCCACCTTTTTACAAAACCTACAAAAATTAACCCAACGTTAGCTCTTTAAAAATTTGCATTTGAGTTTCAAATTAAGTAATTTGATAATTCATTATTAAAATAGGGGTTTTGATCTTTATTATTAAACCCTCTTCCTTAAAAATTTTGAACGGATTTATTGTTAAATAGTCGATTCTATACAGCAATTATCGAGGTCAGCTATATTTTATTTGCCTATAAACATCCAACTCAGATAACTATATATTATTATTAAATTATTACTATATATTATATTATAATTAACGCTATTATATTGTATTATACTACTATATATATATTACTCAACCCTAACTTCACAACCAAATATACTATATATAACAGTGCAATCAAACGATAATATTATCGCAGTATTGCCTGTCTTATTTGGGACTCAACCTTGGGACTTCAACCTCGGGACCTTCAGTACGCAAGACATACGCTCTGCCACTAAGCCACAAATCCCAAATAAAACCCACTAAATGAAATCGATTCCACCAAAATCTTTAGCCATACTAACCAATACGGAAACACCACAAGGAATCTGCAACCATTTAAGACGCCATATTTCTTTGAAGGTCAAACTCTTTTTTTGATATGTCATGACTCTTTCATCTTCGTATGCTTTTAAAATAGCTTTTACATCAACTTCTTCTCCTAAACGTTTTTTACAATTCTTAATAAACATTGCGTTGATTTTTAAAAATACTCTCTAACAATAAAGTACAAAAAAGGCGATTGACCTTGACAAAAAATGCAAAGTACTTGTTTATAATGAAAAACGACTTTACTTTACTTCGTAGTCATACTATTAGCAAAAATATATAATACTATATAATATATTAAGGAAAAATATGACACTCAGTCTCAGAAGCGAAACTATTTGGTGCCATTTTTTGAGCACTGCCATTAAGTGTTGTGCGCATAAAATGGCAAAACAACTGTTCTTATTGAGGCATGTGTTGTGTAAATAGGCACTGCTAAAAATGTAGCAGTGTTTTTGCGCATATCCTAGCATGCTAACTCGAACGCACTGCATTTTAAAGTAAAAAAAATCCAATGCAATACATAAATAGATCTTTTTGTGTATTGCATTGGATTTTATTTTTGTATGTTTATACTAAAAGTTTGTATTTTGTTTACAGTGTGCAAACTAAGTAGTGTTTTTTAGTCGGTTTATTTTTTTGTTTTCCGCGGTTGTGCTATTTTATGTGCAGTATATGCGCATATATGCGAACAAGATTGCCAAAAAAGTGCAGTGTAGTTCAAAACGCAGTGCGTTCGAGTTAGCATGCTAGGATATGCGCAAAAACACTGCTACATTTTTAGCAGTGCCCATTTACACGACACATGCCTCAATAAGAACAGTTGCTTTGCTATTTTATGCGCACAACACTTAATGGCAGTGCTCAAAAAATGGCACCAAATAGTTTCGCTTCTGAGACTGAGTGTCATATTTTTCTTTAATATAATATATATTATTATATATTTTTGCTATTAGTGACGCTCCTAAGATCCGAAGCTCAAATCTTCGAAACGTACCTCTGCCTTAGTTTAAAAAATGCGAAAAGAAAAAACTTTGAATAAATTTCAAGCTTAGACAAAAAAAAATTAGAATAATTTCGAACATAATTTAAGCTTAGACAGAAAAAATTCAGAGTTGTCACTTATGTCGACTATAGTGAAAAATGACTATTTTACTTTGTATCTATACTAATATACTCGAATGCCACCAGGAAGCGACATTAGTTAAACACTGAATTTTGTTGAATTAATGCCAGCAGTTTATTTCAAATCCATTTCCGAATACTTGAAATGGTTAAAATAAAAAAATAATTTAAAAATATACCAATTTATCTCTAAAAACGTCATTTATTGTGCAGAAAGATATTAAAAAACATAAAAAATTTATTTTCTGTAATAATATATGTTTTTACCTTTGTTTTTATATTAATATATTCATAACAGAATAAATATTAAAGATTTTGTATAAAATTTTGGCCTATCTTATGTAATCTATAAAATAAACTGACTCAGTTACATGTAGCTACGTTTAAATTAAAATAAAATCAAAACGTTCAATGTAACTCTAGCTGTATTTTTCACCAACTTCAGGCCGCGTAATAAAATTAATTCAAAATACTATTAAAAATTAATTTCTGTTATTGTTTTTTTAAATTTTTTTTATAATTATTCTGCGCGGTGGCTGTCGCGATCGCTCTGTCGCCTCCACAGTGCCGTTGAATTTAGTAACGTGTTCCGGAGTTAGAAGCTTCAAAATTTCGGAGCGAAGCCCCGCTTTAGTCCTAGAAGTCCAACTAAAATAACTTGAAACATATTTTAAGCTGAAATAAGTGAAATCGGTCATTCTAAGGACTGAGCTCCGAAGCTCTGGTGATCCTGTCGTTTTAAATCACCAGAGCTCCAGTCCAGAGCATAATATTGGAGGTTAGGAACCTCACTAATTCATACAATACCCATTTAGTATTCGGTAAACTCTTTGTATTTAAATAAAATTGCAACTGAAAACTCATGCTTACAGCAATTTTTGACACTTAGAGAAAAAAAAACCAAAAATTTTCATTTTAAAAGTAAAAATTTTTAATTTTCATGTGCAAAAACAAGCATATAGAAAAATAATGGGTTCGCTTTTGTAAAATAATGCTGCGGGTGCTTTTAATCGTCATTTCATTCGCAATGGGGTAACGAAACGCGTAAAAAATTTTACCCTGAAAAAATCTGATAAATTTTTTAGTTTCCTCCTCATTTTGCGTTTTGACATAATAATATTTGGCACTTTCTGGGAACCCAGAACTAAAGCAAATTTGAATAAGCGCCGGTATTGCGCCGATGGAAAGGAGATATGGCCACAGATCAACCGTTCCAAGTAGGTTTGGCAATCCTAATACTTCCGCAAGCATCATGGAAATAACATGCAATATAAAACGAAACGTATTCGTGCTACCTCTAAAACAAAATAAAGAAATATATATTTACTTTCCAGGTTTTATTGCAGAGTTTCTACATATATATTAAAAATATAATATAATTAACACTAAAAACTTAAACTATGTAAACCGTAAAACTATCTTAAAATAGTTTAAAAGGTTTTATGTTTAAGATAAAACATTTATCAATAAAATAGAAATGAATAGCTGAAAACTTGCCAATTAGTTTAAGAGGCATATTAGCTAAAAGAACCCAAGTGTAAGTACACACTTTGACATGAAAGTTCCACACACACACTGTGGATTTTTTAACATATAAACAGAACATCTGCTTAACATACGGTGTGACATTTTTTAACTCTTATGCATTCTTAATAATGTCTTGTCTTAAAAAATACTATTACTTAAAATTACTTCATTGCTAAAAGTGGGAAAAACTTACTTGCTAAAAGTCAGTAGAATTTTATTAAATCTCTTGCTAATCTCTAAAATAAAAGCATTCACTAAAAAAGTTTTTAACGTAAAAATCCAGATATTGAGATATTTGAAGGAACCTCGGATTTTATTTCGCTTATAACTTACTTCTTAAGGCTTCTCAATTTAAAGTAAAATGCGGTATTTAATAATCAAACTATAGTTTTAGTTTGCACAATTTAATGTTTGTCCAAGTCACGCTTCCCTGTTCTCGAGACCCAGTTTTAAGTCCAAAATTTGATGTAATATTTAATATTAAGCAGTTTTCACATGTAAAATTTGTTTTCTTTCTACATTCAATTAATAATTTGTCTTGGTGCCTGTCATTTTTTAGCTAATACTTGCCTTATATTATATTATATATAATATTATATATTATTATATTTTATGTATTATTTAAAAATACTTGCCTTATATGATCTGGAACACTCTCCATAGTATACAAGGAATATGAAAAAATGTACAATCCATACGCAATTCCAGCCGAAAATCTTCCAAGAATGAGAAATTCGAAACAGAGGGCATATTTGGCGATAAAGAAAAATAAATATCCTAAAGCTAGTTATAGCAAAAATAAATAATATACCAAAAAATATGCAACTCCTATATAAAAAATTAAGTCAGAGTAGGCCATTATGGTAGGCCTCTCCATTAAAATAGAACCCTCCATAATAATGGCATAGTACCCATTTTAATTCCAGCGAATATGCCGTTCGCCTACGTTACTTTTAAAAAAATTCGCGCCCATCGCGGAAATCAAATAAAATGTTTTTATTGATTCGCGCGCATTTGTGTAATGTAATGTAGGGTTTTTTCTGGGTTTTTGGGGGTGTGTTTTTTGGGGGGGTGCTTGGGGGTTTTGGGTTTGAGTGGTGGGTGGGGGGGTGGTGGGGTAGGGGGGCTTGGGCGGCTGCGGGGGGGGACGGGGGCGCGGGGATGGGGGCGGGGTTGCTGGAAGGAGGAGAATAAGGGGGGAAGAAGCAAAAAAAAAAGGTCTAGTTTTTGGGTTTTTCCGTGGAGGGTATGTGGGGTCTTTTTTTTTGCTCCCTCCTAGACAAAAATCAAGTTCTCCTCAGAAAAGTTCTTATTGGCTTCCCTCCGGAATTAAATGGCCACCTGCCAGTTTTGTTTAATCCACAAGACACACCCGCCCCCAGTTCAAAATTCCATACATCCTCCCAGTTAAGAGCAATCGCGGAACCAACCACCCACCCCTTCCCCACTCTTAGCTGCCAAAAACTATGCTTATATAAACTTGAATATACTATATTTTTACTTTAAAAGAAACATGAGTGAATATTAAACAATAATGCTAATTAAAGTGCCATTAAAACGAATTTTGGTATAGGTGCTATGAATATGGGGTTTTATTTTTTTGTGTTTTTTATTTTTGTTTAAGCGTTAGAAAATACTAATTTTTTGCTTTTTCGAAGTATTTTTGAGTTTCTAAGTTCTCATATTAAAATAATTTATTTACAATTTCATATGGGTTTTTTGTAAAGTTTATTATGGAGTGTGTGCTATTTAATAAAAAATGTTGGCTAAATATTGTTGCTTCAGATATTCATGGCAGAAAAACTATTCGTGATAGTTAATCATTTTGATACATATGTTAACATTTAAATTTAAAACTGAAATACAGTTACAAGAGCAACTTTAAAATGAAAATTAACCCAAAAATAATATTTTTAAAATAGAAAGGCTAAGTACCTAATGGCCAATAAACGTACTAAAAAGATCTTAACGCATCTTTATGTTGAGTTTTTACCCTAAACTTAACATGCAATACCAAGAATTCCTTTTAAAAGGGATCTTTTAAATTAGGAATTTCCCTCTTCTGCATGCCAAATTCCAAAAAGGGATACTTAAAAAGGAAAAATATTGTCAGGGCAAAAGCAAGGCTAAAGTGCTATTAGTACTAAGCACATTTTTCGGGCTTGTACTAAAGCTAAGGCTAAACGATTTTTGAACCTTTAGTACTAAAGCTAAGGCGCGGGTGAATTTCGCAACAGTTTTTGGGTGAATTTTTCGGTATATTATATATTTTTGGTTATGGTATGAAACATAAAAGATTATGGATGCATCCCCCTTAACTAAGCTCCATCCACAAAAATTAAAAAAATAATAAATTACTAGGTTAACTGTTTGTGATTTATTTATACTTAAAGAAATATATTACTTTACTTAAAATTATTGTTTTATTAATATTTTGATCGATATTATACAATCTAAATTATAACACTAATGGACCTATCTAGCATTACAAAATTTTGGGTCCGCGGTCCCACAGCGAAATCAGAAATCGTTATGAAACAAATGATTTTTATCAATTTTTTTCGGAAACCAGAGATTAAACAACAGTATTCAAACAATATTGAATACTTTTGTCAACTTCTGACCATTATTTAGAGCTATTTTAAGCATTAATAAGGTTTTTCATATGTAAATTTTTTTTAATTAACAAAAAAAACATATTGTAATGCTTTAATTTAATATAAAAAAAGCATCTCAAAATTTCTCAAATAGATGTTTTCTTATTTGTAGTATTTCTAATTTCAAAAATAATACAACAAAATGCATTTAATTTGAGAGGAACTTTGTTTCGTGGTGGGATCGCTGACCAATTTTTGTAATGCTAGGTAGGTCCATAACTACGAATAAAAAAAATCTGATAAAACCACTTTGTTGTTCGTTTAAAAGCAAATAAAATGTTATTTTGGTTTTTAAAATAAACTCAATAACAAGTTATAACTGAATTTGCAAGCAAAATATAAATTGCAAGGTGTATTTTAAGTATATGTAAATTTTCTATAAAACATTTTTACTTATTTTTTTTAATTTTCAGGTACACGTTTAAAAACGGCGCATTTAACATTTAAAATTTTATTTTCAAGACTCAGGAAATGCATTAACCCTTTGGGATTTTTTCGTCTAAAGACCGTTGCTAATCCACAGAAGGGATTTCACGTCAGTGACCATTGCGACCATTGAGTACCAATGGTGAGGATCATTGCAAACGCACTCTGATTACCAGCGAAAATAACGGGAATTAATATTTTTACAAAAGGACTTTTTATACCGTCGTAAGCGGGAAAAATAGACTCACAGGAACGAGTTGATCACCCGCTAATTCACACTATTTTGTACCTGTTAGCGCGAAAACTGGCATTAGTACGAAAAGGCAAAATTTTCTACCGATTCCTTCGCAAACATATTGGCTCAGGAAGCAACCAGTCAGTCCGCCTAATGATAAAATGCCTAAACAAAAACAAAATAAAAACGCAGAAAAAATAAAAGTTTTAAAATTAAAACTATTTTAAAAAGGATTATAGCAAAATATATAATATACGGAAAAATGTGCAAATTCTATATAAAAAAGTAAGTAAAAGTATGCTATTATAATGAGCCTCTCCATTTAAATGGAACCCTTTATTAGAATGGCATAGTATCCATTTTGATTCGGTGAATTAAAATGTTGAGGAAGCCCTTAAAATAGCCATTTATTGATTTAATTTCACTTCATATATACTCACAAGTGTAATACTGTCGGGGCCCCACGAGTTTCTACGTGTCGGACAGTATTAGACCAACACGTGAAAACTCGTACGGCCCGGACAGTATTACAATTGAAAAAATATGAAGTGAAATTAAATCATTAAATGGCTATTATAATGGCTTTCTCTCCATTTTAGTTTGCGGAATTAAAATGGCTACTATGCTATTGAATTGAATTAAATTGAAAACCTTTTATTATAATTATACTTCAAATACATATACACACACAAATTATATAGGTACATAATTATATTTGAATTATTCATTACATCAAAGAAAATTAATATCAATTTAATTTATCAATAAACACAAAGTTTAAAAGACAACACACAGGGTGGGCTGGCTGCTTTGGGTGTTTTGGTGGTTTGGTGTTTTTTTTTTTTTTGTTTGTGGTTTTGCTTGGCGGCGGCGCGTGTGTGTGTGTGTGTGTGTGTGTGTGTGTGTGTGTGTGTGTGTTTTTGTTTTTTTTTGTTTTTAGATTTTTTTTTTTTTTTTTTGTTTTTGTTTTTTTTTTTTTTTTTTTTTTTTTTTTTTTTTTTTGTGTTTTTTTTTGTTTTTGGTTTTTTTGTTGTTGTTTTTTTTTTTTTTTTTTTTTTTTTTTTTTTTTTTTTTTTTTTTTTTTTTTTTTTGTTGTTTTTTTTATTTAAAATTTTTTTTTTGTTTCTCTATAACTTTTTCTTTTATTTAATTTTTTTTTCTTTTTAAAACTTTTTTTTTTTAAATACTATTTTACCTTTTTTTTTTCTTTTTTTTTTCCTTTTTTTTTTTTTCTTATTTTTGTTTTTTCTCTATCCTTTTTTTTT
Source organism: Microlaimidae sp. YZB2_3 (assembly GCA_030248175.1). NCBI lineage: Eukaryota > Metazoa > Nematoda > Chromadorea > Desmodorida > Microlaimidae > Microlaimidae sp. YZB2_3. The sequence continues at coordinate 5,290 of JASAMX010024284.1, read as the reverse complement.
TTTTTTTTTTTTCTTTTTTTTTTTTTTTCTTTTTTTTTTTTTTTTCTTTTTTTTTTTTTTTACTTTTAATCACTTCTTTTTTTTTTTAAATTCTTTCCTTTTTCAGCTTTTATTTGCTATTCTTGCTTTTGCTTATTTCTCTTTTGCTGTTTTTTTTTTCCTCGTTTTTTTTTTTTTTTTTTTTTTATTTTTATTTTTTTTTATTACTTCTCGCTTTTTTTTTAGTTTTCTTTTTTGTTTTTTCTTTTTGCTTAAAAACTTTCCTTTTTGTTTTTGTATTATATTTAATATTTTTTATTTTATTTTCTTTTTTTTTTTTTGTTTTTCTTTTTTTTTCTGTTTTTTTTGCTTTTTTTTCCTGTTTTTTCCTGCCTGCAAAAAATAACGGGGGTTTTTGTTTTGAGTTTTTTCCTCTTGTGTTCTTTTTTTTTGAAAAAATCTTTTTTTATAAAATGTTCTTTTTTTCTTTATGTCTTTTTTTTTGTCTGTATTTAGTCTAAACTTTTTAACCTAACTAAAATTTTTAATCTTCGTGTGTTTTCTTATGTTGTATTTTTGCTTGCTTTTTTCTTGTAGCTAAAAACTTCCTTTTCTTTTTTCTCTGCGTTTTTTGAATTTTTTTTTTTTTTTTTTTTTTTTTTAAAATTTTATTACTAATTATATTAACTTCTTTATGTTTTTAGTTTTTTCTATGCTTTTTCTTTTGCCCTTTTGAATGATTCCTCTTTTTCTTTTTTATGTTTCCTTATTCCTCTTGCTGTTTCTATTTTCCTTTTCATACTTTAATGTTTTTAACTTTATATATAAGTTACTTGAATTCTTTTTTTTTTAAAAAAATTCATCTTTTTTGTTCCTTTTTGAACTTAAGTCTCATTCTCTTTGAAGAATATGAATGTTTTTTTTTTATAACTCTTATTTTCCTTACTTTGTCTCTTAATATTGCTCGTTCACTATACGAATCCTGTTTTTATGAGTCGCGCTTTTGCGTATTTTTTTTTTTTTGTTTTTATAACTCTAAAATTTCAAAAAATTTTTTTAATACATGATATTTTTTTTTTGTATGTCTTATTAAATGGCTTTCGCCTGGTTTTTCCCTTACGGACATCTTATACTTTTAATATGAAAATAAACATTTAAACTTTTTAATGCATAAACTTCGCTCGGGCTCCTTTTTTTGCTTTTTTAGAGACTTTAATTCTTTGATATAGAATACATAAAAACACACTATTCATGTATTTAAAAATTTTTTTTGTTTTTTTTTTTATAAAAATTTATTAAAAACACATTTTTTACCTTTAAAGCGCTTTGCTTTTCTTTAAAAAGGCCTGATAGTTTTTCTTTATATGTTTGGCTCGACTTATATTTTTAGTAGAGACTCACATTTTTTATATTTTTTGCTGTGTTTATAAAACATTAAACTTTTCTTTCTCTTTCATTTTGTATGTTTGCTGCTTTTTTTCTTAGGGATAGCGCATTAAATTGTGCGTTTGTGTTATTTTTTTAACAATTAAACGCGATTTTTTCATTCCGCTATTTCTTTCTTTATAACTTTTTGTAAAACTTTTTTAATTGTTTTTTTAATATCGTTAATACTGTAATCCGAGTCTAGTTTGTTTGCTATAATTGCGAAATCATAAAAAGCTTTTTAACGTTATTTTGTTTTTTGTAAATTTGCTGGAGAACAGAAAACTTGCATACTGAAAATTCTGGTCTTTCTTTCACTGAGACACGCTTCTTGTGTATGTTTGTTTGTTATATTGTTATTTGTTGCTTATTATGCTTCTCGGCTTGCTTTGTTTAAAAAAATAAAAAAAATATAACAATAAAATTTTTTCTAAAATACGCTTGAAAATATTGCTATTAAGCGTTATTTTTTTATTCTTGAATATATAACGCGATATTATGTAATTTTTGACTTTTATGAAAATTTTTGTTCTTGCATTTTCTCGAAATCGTTTTTTTGCTATTTCGCGCTGCGTTTTTCACTTTTATTTTCTTGCTGGGGATGCGTTTCTTTTGATATACTGTTTTTCCTTGTCTGGCTGCCAAAAAATATGCAGAGCTGTTCTTTTCATGGTAAAACCTCGACTTGTTTTTTTTTTTTAAGTTGGAGTTTTTTTTTTCTTAAACTAAAAATTTTCTCTTATGTAAGAAAAACGGCTTTTATCTTTAACAAAATTTTCGCTCGCTTTTTTTTTTTTTTTTTTTGATTGTGCGAAATATCGCTCTAAAGCATATAATAAAATCGTTCAAAAACTACATTTTAACTCCCGAAAAACTTCGAAATGGCGGTTTTTGCAAAATATTCGAAATACTTTTCTCCAATTTTGTCAAAATTTTTTCGTTTTCTTTTTTATTTCTTGTTCATTTTGTTTCTTTTTTTTCCTGTAATCTATTTTTCTGTTGCTGTCTATATAACTCTATCTTGTAAAAAATTTTTTTTAAATTATCTTTTAATATATAATGAAATCTTTTGAAACAAAAGGCTTGCTTTTTGTTGGCGGTTTTGGGTTTCTGGCTTCAATACTTTCATTCGAGTATTTTAATTCACTTTTTAAAATACATACTTTTTAATTTTATAATAAGCTAAATTTCTTTTTTGTGTTTTTGCTTTTTTTTTGTTTCTTTAATTTTTGTTTGTGTGATTTTTTTTTTGGCTTTTTTAATTTTCTTTGTTTCTTTTTAAGCTCTTTTTTTTTAAATCTGTTTTTCTTTTGTTAAATTTTTTAGCTTAAGTTCTTTTTTTTTTTTTAAAAAACTTCTTTGCTTTGCTTTGTTTTCGGCTTTTTTGTTTTTTTCTGTTCTTTTTCTCTTTTTCTATGAAAAAATTATATGAGAATACATTTAAATTTGAAAAAACTTTTTATATTAAAAACTGTTCTAAAATATAAACGTCAATTTAAAAAAAAACTAAAAATAACTTTTCTTTTTTTTCCTTTTTTTTTTTTTTATTTTTTATTTTAAAAAATTTATAAATTCTAATTCTTCTTCTTGTTTTTTGTTTTTTTCTTGTTTTTTTTTTTTTTTTAGAAGCTTTTTTTTTTTTTGTCTTTCCTATTCTTTTTGTTTTTTCTTTGTTTTTTTTTCCTTGTGGTGGTGTTTTTCGTCTGGGTTTTGTTGGGGGCACACACACACACACACACACACACACACACACACACACACACACACACACACACACACACACACACACACACACACACACACACACACACACACACACACACACACACACACACACACACACACACACACACACACACACACACACACACACACACACACACACACACACACACACACACACACACACACACACACACACACACACACACACACACACACACACACACACACACACACACACACACACACACACACAAACGCACGAATACACGCGCTCGCTCGCATGCAAGCACAAACTCACTCATACATTACAATTACTTATAAATAGAAAAACTATTCAGTTAAATTATATAATTTAAGTACTAAAATAGTCTTTTTTTATGGTTCATTTAGAATATATTAAAAGATTTTATCCGGGAGTCGTTAATCAAACATTACGACATAATAATTTCTAATGACGCTCTAACTTGGTTGTATGGAATAGGAGTAGCAGGTATAATAATAATTACTAGCCTATAATGAGCCTCTCTATTTAAATGACACCTTCCATTATAATATCCTCCATTATGTTTTTTGTGTGTTGTCTTTTAAACTTTGTGTTTATTGATAAATTAAATTGATATTAATTTTCTTTGATGTAATGAATAATTCAAATATAATTATGTACCTATATAATTTGTGTGTGTATATGTATTTGAAGTATAATTATAATAAAAGGTTTTCAATTTAATTCAATTCAATAGCATAGTAGCCATTTTAATTCCGCAAACTAAAATGGAGAGAAAGCCATTATAATAGCCATTTAATGATTTAATTTCACTTCATATTTTTTCAATTGTAATACTGTCCGGGCCGTACGAGTTTTCACGTGTTGGTCTAATACTGTCCGACACGTAGAAACTCGTCCGGCCGGGACAGTATTAGACTTGTGAGTATATATGAAGTAAAATTAAGTCAATAAATGGCTATTTTAAGGGCTTCTACATTTTAATTCACCGAATCAAAATGGATACTATGCCATTCTAATAAAGGGTTCCATTTAAATGGAGAGGCTCATTATAATAGCATACTTTTACTTACTTTTTTATATAGAATTTGCACATTTTTCCGTATATTATATATTTTGCTATAATCCTTTTTAAAATAGTTTTAATTTTAAAACTTTTATTTTTTCTGCGTTTTTATTTTGTTTTTGTTTAGGCATTTTATCATTAGGCGGACTGACTGGTTGCTTCCTGAGCCAATATGTTTGCGAAGGAATCGGTAGAAAATTTTGCCTTTTCGTACTAATGCCAGTTTTCGCGCTAACAGGTATAAAATAGTGTGAATTAGCGGGTGATCAACTGTTTCTGTGAGTCTATTTTTCCCGCTTACGACGGTATAAAAAGTCCTTTTGTAAAAATATTAATTCCCGTTATTTTCGCTGGTAATCAGAGTGCGTTTGCAATGATCCTCACCATTGGTACTCAATGGTCGCAATGGTCACTGACGTGAAATCCCTTCTGTGGATTAGCAACGGTCTTTAGACGAAAAAATCAAAGGGTTAATGCATTTCCTGAGTCTTGAAAATAAAATTTTAAATGTTAAATGCGCCGTTTTTAAACGTGTACCTGAAAATTAAAAAAAATAAGTAAAAATGTTTTATAGAAAATTTACATATACTTAAAATACACCTTGCAATTTATATTTTGCTTGCAAATTCAGTTATAACTTGTTATTGAGTTTATTTTAAAAACCAAAATAACATTTTATTTGCTTTTAAACGAACAACAAAGTGGTTTTATCAGATTTTTTTTATTCGTAGTTATGGACCTACCTAGCATTACAAAAATTGGTCAGCGATCCCACCACGAAACAAAGTTCCTCTCAAATTAAATGCATTTTGTTGTATTATTTTTGAAATTAGAAATACTACAAATAAGAAAACATCTATTTGAGAAATTTTGAGATGCTTTTTTTATATTAAATTAAAGCATTACAATATGTTTTTTTTTGTTAATTAAAAAAAATTTACATATGAAAAACCTTATTAATGCTTAAAATAGCTCTAAATAATGGTCAGAAGTTGACAAAAGTATTCAATATTGTTTGAATACTGTTGTTTAATCTCTGGTTTCCGAAAAAAATTGATAAAAATCATTTGTTTCATAACGATTTCTGATTT
>JASAMX010024281.1:0-15281 GCA_030248175.1 Microlaimidae sp. YZB2_3 | reverse complement strand
AACCTTAGTCCAGAAACCATAAATCTTATCAATGAAAGAAAATCTCCAAAACTAACCTACTTTCACACCAAATACAAAAGCTCAACCAAAAAATCCACATCCAAACCCGCACCAACGCTGCCAAAAAAATGGCATTCATATCTGGACACTTTCAGCCATAAAACCAACTCCTTTAAATTTTGGAAAACCATAAAATCACTGGATAACAAACAGCCACCCATCCCAAATTGCGCAATAAACTTCAATGGAAACTTAATAAACGACCCTCAACTATTAGCAAACAACTTCAACAAACAATTTACTCCAAACAAACCTTTCAAAACACCTAAAGAAAATCGAAAATTAATTAGAAGCATTAAAAAAATCAAACAAGAACCTAAAATTATCACAACCATAGAAGTAGAAAATGCCATAAAATCATCAAACAACTCCAAAGCTTTTGGTCCTGACAACCTAACCATTTTCCACCTTAAAAACCTTGGTCCTCTTGGCATTCAATATCTAACTGATCTGTTCAACCTATCACTAAAAACAAATAGCGTACCTACAATCTGGAAAACTGCAACCATAATACCACTCAACAAACCCGGAAAGGATCTCCTCATCTCTACCTCTTACAGACCAATCTCACTTCTCTGCCCAGCAATAAAAGTTTTTGAAAAAATAATCCAACCGATCCTTCTCCAACATCTACAACCCCATCCAGATCAGCATGGTTTCAAACCCAAACACTCAACAGCCACTGCTCTCCTTCAACTTACCAATGAAATAGCAACCGGTTTCAACCAAAAAGCTCCAGCCAATCGAACAATAGTAGCAGCCTTGGACCTTACCAAGGCCTTTGACACCATCAGCATAGAAATTTTAATCAACAAGATAGTAAACAGCACACTCCCAGCCTATCTAATCAGATGGCTAAGTGGTTATCTCAGAGGCAGAATCAACAAAACTTCATTCAGAGACTCAATCTCCAAACCCAGGATAGTACAAACAGGCGTGCCTCAGGGCTCAGTCATTTCACCAACCCTCTTCAACTTCTACATATCGGATATACCTCCCCCACCTGCCGGCGTCAAAATCATCTCCTATGCTGACGACACCACAGTCTACTCCACTGGAAACAACATAACCAATATGGAAACAAATCTCACCAATTATCTCAACACTCTAAATCAATACCTGAATCTCAACCACCTCAAACTATCAACAGAAAAATCAACAGTTACACTTTTCTCTCCATCTTCACAAGAATACAACTACCACCCAAATGTGACCATACAAAACCAACTTTTACCGCTCAACAAAAACCCCAAAATCCTAGGTGTCACTTTTGATCCAAAACTAACCTTCAACAACCACATCACCACCATCAACAACAGGGCATCTAGGCGCAATAGCATCCTCAAAGCCCTAGCTGGGACCAGCTGGGGACAACAAAAAGAAACAATAGTAGCCTCATACAAAGCTATAGGGCGACCCATCCTCAACTACGGAACACCAATATGGTCACCAAACCTTTCAAAATCCCATTACCAGAAACTCCAATCAACACAAAACTCAGCCCTCAGGATAGCAACTGGTTGCCACAAAATGGCCTCACTAGATCATCTTCATCAAGAAACTAAAATTTTACCAATTGAAAACCACACATCCCTCCTTGCAACACAATTTCTCGCCAAGACTATGCAACAGACTCACCCATCCAACAAAATTACAGCAAACAAATCTAGGCCAAGAGAAATGAAACACACCCTCCAATCAAAATATGGCCCCATAGCAGAAAGTTTCTTCAACCCAACTCTCACCGAAAAAGCCATCCGGACTAACATTCACACCTATTTCGTAAAAGAATCTCTATCCCAACTCCAACCCAATCCTCTACTAAAAAGCAAACCCCACGAAATACACCAAAGCGAACAACACCTTCCAAGAAAATTAAGAACACTCCTATCACAACTAAGATCCGGATTTTGTCATCATCTAAATTCATACAAATCAAGAATAAACCCACTAATCAAAAATGAATGCCCAAAATGCCACCAGAAACCTCACGATGTCCACCACCTTTTCAACTGCACCAAAAATCCTACCACTTTAAAAGTAGAAGACCTATGGTTTCAACCCGCAAAGGCAGCAGCATTTCTGGAAGAAATTACCTGAGAACACTGGCTATGCTAACTAACTATTAACCCTGAAGAAGGACTGGGGGTGTAGCCCCCCACAACATGGGGGGCTGGGAGACGAGAGCTTTACGGCGGGGCAAGGGGCAGTCTCTTGTTAGAGGGGTCCTGGGGGTAGAATGCTCCCCCTGGGGAAAAAATTCTTAATTTAAGGCAATAAAATACACTTAAAATTATAATTCCAGATGATACTTATTACAAAATTTAGTTTTTTTATCTCTTTACATTTAAAACATGTGTTTAAAACGTTAATACAAAGGTTATAGTGTTAAAATGTTATAGTAGTTTTATTTAACATGTATGCCTTAACTATTGAACGGTATAACCGATCAGAAATCGAAAAACTAAAATAAATTGTCAATTTAAACTACCCAAGAAGCGGGGAAAATAGGGTTTTTTGACTATTAATATGCTTCTGGAAGGCATTAGGAAAGTTTCTGTATTAAATTAAAGAAAAATTTTCTTTCCCATTCAGAAAACGTAAGGGTCCTTCCCGCTTACAAAAATATCCGGCTTCGCCGAATATGGGGGGGGCGGCCGCCGCCTCCCCGCCCCTGGCACACCACTGAATAAAAAGACAATTGGCTCTCTTACTAGTTACGTCTGAACAGATAAATTTCTTCTCTTCCACTTCTGAGAGGAAGGGGGCGGGGTTAAACCCCCTTCCCAGAATTTAAGGGGGGTTAACCACCCATACCCATGGATACTTCTAAAGTTAGGAATAATTAAATGAATAGTCAAAGATAATTCGTTATTAAATAAATGGAGCGCGAGTAGGCGATTCCATCCCCTCCCCAAAATTGATTCTAAAACTCTAAAACCGATATTATCGACTATCGTCTTTGCAAAAACTTCTACACATAACTGCTCAGGGATGCGAAGAAGCTCAAAAATGGGCATCTTATGGGGACATAGGTGAGCAGCCTCCCGGATTTTTTATTTGGGGGAGGGGGTATACATGAACCCCAAAATTTGGAGGGAGTATCCCAAAAATTCCCAAAAACGTTGCATTACCTGAAACGTAACTCCGCTATGCAGATTATGTAAAGGGCAGGCGCTAAGACAAGCAGGAGGGTTGAAAAAATATGTCGTTTCGCCGGCTGGCCCAGGTCCAACAAAAGCAACAAACAAACAGACAAGCCAGCAGGCATACCCCCATACAAACCTTGCATAAACTCCGCGACGACAGACCTGTGCACTGCCCCCGGGTTTTATTGGGGAGGGCAATTCTAAAACAGGGGGGCACGAGGGGCAACTTTTTTAAAACGGAGGGGAGCAATAAAACGGGCAAGCAGAGGAGAAAGAAAAAAACAGAGAAAAAAAGGAAAAAAAGAGAAAAAAGAAGGGAAAAAAGGTACAAAAAAAGCGAAAATAAGGTAAAAATAGGTCAAAAATGGCTCAAAATACATTGAAATAGGCTAAAAACTGCAAAAAATTCGCGATAGCATCATAGGTCAAAAATGGCGTCATAATTTTAGGGTACTTTTTAATTTTTTGGCGGGGGGCAATAAAACGGAGGGGGGACAAATCTTCCAATAAAGCGGATGGGGGGCATTTCCAGACCGTGCACAGGTCTGGACAAGCAAGCAGGCATACACACTGACAAACCTTGCGAAAACTCCGCGACGATTTCGACAACAAACAAACAAACAAGCAAGCAGTCATACGCCCTGACAAACCTTGCAAAAACTCCGCGACGACCTCCACTCGGGACTGTTCCGGTAGGCGAGCGGCGTAGGCGGGAACGGCCCTCCAACGGCTCTCGTCCCCTTCCATCAGCTGGCGAGTGTACAACTCCAAGATTCCGTTCGCGTACACGTCCTAAAACACTTTCATTCCTTAAGAAAATTATGGCCTTTAAAAAATAGGTGGACCAATCTCAGTTTTCGGACTCCCCACTAGAAAAAATCCAGAAGCCCCCGCTCCCTCCCCATAGGTGTTTTGGGGGGGGGGGACAGAGGGGTGCCCCCCCCCCCCCCTAGAGCCAAAATTTTGGACCCCCCCCCCTAGAAAAAATCCAGGGTGCCCCCCCCCAAAGCTCGAGAGCGGTCCGGCCTGACCCCCCCCCCCCCTCCCGACCAATTTGGAAGTATATTTTTTTATTTACTGTCAAAAACACGGGTTTTTAGTTAAAAACAGTGTTTAAATACACTTTTTAGGCCTAAATAGGCTGTTTTAATAAATAAAATTCAATATTAGACCTAAAAACACTTAAATTATTGAGTTAAAAAAATTTTGCTGAAAAATTGGACCCCCCTGACCCCCCCTAAATTTGAAATCTCGCACCCGGGGTCGACAACCCCTAAAAAGCCAGGGGGTCCGGACCCCCCCTAAAAAATTTTCGCCTTCCCCCGGGGGTGGACACACCGCCCTAGCGGACCCGACCAAAACCACCTATGTCCCTCCCCCCCCCAAAGCTTGAAAACGGTCCGGACTAAACCCCTAGAAAAGCTGACCTTCTCCCCCCTCCCGACCAATTCAGAAGTATATTTTTTTATTAACTGTCAAAAACATGTTTTTTTAGTTAAAAACAGTGTTTAAATACACTTTTTAGGCCCAAATAGGCTGTTTTAGTATATAAAAATCAATATTAGACCTAAAACTTAACTTATTGATTTAAAAAAATTTGTTAAAAAATCGGACCCACCCCTAAATTTGAAAACTTGCACCTGGGGTAGACCCCCCCTAAAAAGCCAGGGGGGTCCTGACCTCCCTGGACCCCCCTAAAAAATTTTGGCGTTCCACCCGGGGGTGGACCCGCCTCCCAGCAGACCCGACCAAAAACATCTATGTCAATAATCCTACCCCGCATGCGAGTTCGTACTGTTTCTTCAACACCAGTATGAGGTGAGCTAGGAATCTGACAGGGTACCGAAAAGGGAAGGGGTTGAGTTTTAGGTAATTAAATTTCGTTAACCAAACGGTCTATTTACACTAATAACCAGGGTTATTAGTGTAGGCTACCCGAATGGTAGTCCGTACTGTCTCAACAACACCAGTATGAAGTGGGCTAAGAATCTGACGATAGGGTAGTTGGAAGGGGGTGGGTGGAGTTTTAGGCGATTAAATCTCGCTAACTGAACGGTCAATTTATACGAATAAGAAACCTACCCCGCATGGTAGTCCGTATTGTCTGAACACCAGTATGAGGTGGGCTAGGAAGCGAACCAGGTGTCGAGGCGCCGCCCCTCCGCCCCCCTGCTGCTCCCCAATCCATCCGTGCAACTCCTCCACGCACTGGGCTGTCTCGCCCAGGATCAGGGACTTCTGAATAAGGCGGTACGGGTCCTTGGCCGACAGCTCCACCGACTAAAAGCAGGAAAAAATATTTTTTTAGCCAAACACGTTCAAATCAAACGGATTAAAGGCTAACACTTTTAACTATTAATTGTAGTTTTTAAAAAATAATATTACACTTTATGGAATAAAACAAGATTTTATGTATAAAAAGAGTGTAAAAATACTGATTTGTGTTAAAAATTAACGTTTCTGATTGGAAAGTTTATAATAAAAATAGTGTCTAAAATTTCGACGAGGGAGGCGGGCTCAGATTTTAAATTCTAGAGTAGAGTCAGGATAAAAAAATTGGAAATTTGGGAAAAAGCGAAACCCTTAGATTTTTTCTAGGGCTAGGGACCGGGGAAGTGTAGCCCACCCTGCTTCCCCCATTTATTTCTATGCTGCTACTTCCACCACAAGAATTTATTTAAACCAAAGGCCAAAAAAAAAATCTAAACGCCAAACAAAATATAACAGAATAATGCTTAACAAAATAGGAACCTCAAGCAAAGCCAACCGGAATCCAGTACAATAAAATCCAGCAATACCGGAACCTGAAAAATTCAAAGGCGGCGGACCTATAGGTGGGCAGCCTCCTGGATTTTTTTTGGGAGGGGTGGTATACCCGACCTCCGAAATTTGAGGGGGGTGTCCCAAAAAATTTTTTGAGGGTATTCCTCAAATACCCCATTTTTAGCGTTATAGTACTGGGACCCCTTAAATTTTTAGGAGAGGGGCTGTCAGGGGTACCTCCAAATTTTAGGGTGGGGGTGTAGGCTATAATCGGGATTTCTGGGGGTATAACCCCCCGACCCCCCTTGCCCGGCTATGGGCGTACCTGCTCCGAGCCGGCCTCCGCCTGCTGCAGTATCTCCTCCACGCTGAAATCCGCCTGATCCGCGCTGGAGGCCGGGAGCGGGGGGAGCCCGCCCGGGTCCCGCGCGGATTCCACCAGGGCCTTATGCAAATTCCACTCCGTCGCCGCCAGGCAATAGGCCCACAAGCGGTCTTCCCAACTCCGACAGACGGGGAGCAGTTGGGTGAGATGGCCGGACAGAGCGGCGAACACCGCCCGCTCCAATGCCGACACCGATGACTAAAAATAAATCCAAATTTTTATGCGGCGGGAACCGAAGCTTAACGATAAATAAACGAACTAAAATTGTAATTAATAATTTTTTATAATTTTGTATAATTTAAAATTTTAAAAAATATATATTTTATTGTTAAATATTAAAAAGATAAATTTATAACTAGAATTTTAGCATAAAACATTATTTATAAATTGTCAAAACAATTATATTACGAACAAAGCATGGAGATAGGGCCCAGACTTGTGCACGGTTTGAAAATGCCCCTCCCCCCCGCTTTATTGGAGGATTTGGCTTCCCCCGTTTTATTGCCCTCCCCCGCGGAAAAATAAAAAAGTACCCAAAAATTATGACGCCATTTTTACTTATTATGACGCCATCATTGCGAAATTTTTGCAGTTTTTAGCCCATTTAAATGCAATTTAAGCTATTTTAGACCTATTTTTACCTTATTTTCGCTTTTTTGTCCCTTTTTTCCTTTTTCCTTTCTTTTTTTCTCTTTTTTTTTCTTTCCTCCCTGTTTGCCCTCCTCCGTTTCTAAAAAGTTGCCCCCGTGCCCTCCCCGTTTTGGAATTGCCCCCCCCCATTATAACCCCGGGGGGGCAGTGCACAGGTCTGTAAATTAAGTTAACCCAGTAAATTCATTCTAAGCTAGGCGGCTATCAAAATTTAAACAACCTATTCAATCGCGTCTTTGCTCGATGTCCATAGAGCGAATAAACCATTGTGTTTAGCCCTTAAAAAATGCCTTACAAATAAAAAAAACTCCCTTACATTTTCGCCCATTTGCCAGCAAATAGACTTCCACAGGGCTCTGTTCGCGTTTCCTTCCCCTACAGGACCCCCGCCGTCTTCGCTACGGCCAGCCGTGGTTCTGGCCAAGTTTCCGCCCACCAGCATGGCTGCTCGCCAGGACTGTCCGCTGTTCATGCACAAGTTCACCGCCTATAAAGAAAGAATAAAGAAAAAAAACGCACAAGTGCACTGCGCCAATAACGAAAGAATAAAGAAAAAAAACAAGGGAGCCATGGCCCACATTATTAAAAATAAAAACAACACGCTATAATCATACATGGGCAAGTTGGTCCGGAGTGGGGGGGTTAAACCCCAAATTAGGAGGGGGGTTAAAATCCGAGAAACGCAAAATACCCATATCTTTTTTTTTGGAGTGCATTTTACCCATATCGTTTTTCGATTTTGAAAGAAAAATAGGTAAAAAACGCTAATTTTAGGTCAAAAAGCCCTTTTTATTGCATTTTTGAGCTTTTTATTGCTTAAAACATTCATTTTGACCTCAAAACTTAAGTTTGGAGGCAGTTAGAAGTCATTTTAAAGACATTTTTTTCTTCATTTTTCCAAAATTGGGGGGGGGGTTAACTTTTTCTCCCCCCCCCCACTTCTGAGTGGGGGGGGGGGGTTAAACCCCCCTTCTCAGAATTTGGGGGGGGGGTTAACCCCATACATGGGCAAGTTGGTCCGGAGTGGGGGGGGGGTTAAACCCCAAATTAGGGGGGGGGTTAAAATCCGAGAAACGCAAAATACCCATATCGTTTTTTTTCTGGAGTGCATTTTACCCATATCGTTTTTCGATTTTGAAAGAAAAATAGGTAAAAAACGCTAATTTAAGGTCAAAAAGCCCTTTTTATTGCATTTTTGAGCTTTTTATTGCTTAAAACATTCATTTGGACCTCAAAACTTAAGTTTGGAGGCAGTTAGAAGTCATTTTAAAGACATTTTTTTTCTTCATTTTTCCAAAATTGGGGGGGTTAACTTTTTCTCCCCCCCCCCACTTCTGAGTGGGGGGGGTTAAACCCCACTTCTCAGAATTTGGGGGCCCCCCCCCCCCCCCCCCCCCGGGGGGGGTTAACCCCATACATGGCAAGTTGGCCCGGGAGTGGGGGGGGGGTTTAAACCCCAAAACCCCGGGGGGGGGGGGTTAAAATCCGAGAAACGCAAAATACCCATATCGTTTTTTTTCTGGAGTGCATTTTACCCATATCGTTTTTCGATTTTGAAGGAAAAATAGGTTAAAAACACTAATTTTAGGTCAAAAAGCCCTTTTTATTGCATTTTTGAGCTTTTTATTGCTTAAAACATTCATTTTGACCTCAAAACTTAAGTTTGGAGGCAGTTAGAAGTCATTTTAAAGACATTTTTTTTCTTCATTTTTCCAAAATTGGGGGGGGGTTAACTTTTTCTCCCCCCCCCCCCCACTTCTGAGTGGGGGGGGTTAAACCCCACTTCTCAGAATTTGGGGGGGTTAACTCCCCCCCCAACCCCCCCGTGCCCATGTATGGTTAAACCCCCCGTGCCCATGTATGGTTAACCCCCCCAACCCCCCGTGCCCATGTATGGCTATAATAAACGAATAAAAATAAAATATTATTATTATTATTATAAGTTTTTTTAATTTGATTTTTGGGTTTAGCTTTAGCTTTTTAAAGAAATAACGTGTTCTGCAGATGACACTTACACTCAGACAATAAAATTAAGATGGCAGTATTTTTTTAAAAGTGAGTTTGACGGAGAAGGATCGGCAGGTTGCATACGCCATTTTAAAAATTTAGAATTTACGTCTCCAACTAAATCATTGTTCTTATCAGTGGCGATTTTTTTCTATTAAACAGTAGACCCTAGATATTCTCATTTCCCACCTATACATAGACCATTCAATAGCGTGTAACAATTCCCGTTGGGACGATGTTTAAAAAATAAGACGCCTTATAAATATAAGTTCTGATGTAAAGCTGTCGAGCGATGGTGTAACGCAGCGCGTCAGTCAATGAGGTACCAAGGCTCGCGATTACAGGTTGAGGTTTAAGTCCTATATCGCTCATTTTTTAGCCAAAAAGCTAAAAATAGCTAATTGTTTCGCATTCTTTCTTTCAAAAACTCGATTTATTCGGCCTTATATTTTTGGACGTCACAAACGTAAGATGTTCAGTGTATAATTCTAAAATCTGTCTGTTAACAAAATACTTTTCGGACAAAGTAAAAAATAGAACCGTGACCTTAATTCTGTTTCGAGCAGAGCGATGTTGAGTTTTAGCTTTTAAGCCTTTATGACTAGTATTTAGCGAATAAACCCAATAAATTTTTTTTTGTTTTTTGTACAAGGTTTTATTTTTTTTTTAAATAAGCAGTTTTTTATACTTTCTTAGTATCATTTTATTAGATAACTTTTTAATTACCTTTAGTAATTGCACACTTGTGCAGTGCTTCCCTCCTGGTGGTTTTAATGGGGGGGCACGGGGGAAAACTTTTTTGAAACGGGGGGGCAATAAAAGGGGGGGTTAGCAAGGGAGAAAGAAAAAATAGGAGAAAAAAGAAAGAAAAAGGAAAAAAAGGACAAAAAAAGCAAAAATAAGGTAAAAATAGGTCTAAAATGGCTTAAAATGCATTGAAATAGAGTAAATTCGAGATGATGGCGTCATAATAGGTCAGAAATGGCGCCATAATTTTAGGGTACTTTTTTATTTTTGGGCGAGGGGCAATAAAACGGGGAGGGTAAATCCTCCAATAAAGCGGGGGGAGGTGCATTTCCAGACCGTGCACAGGATTGGTAATTGTATTGAAATTTGTGTTGTCTGTTGTACTTGTACTGGTACAGAATCTTTTATCGGTATCGAGTATTGATCTATTTTCAAATTAAGAGTAGCAGACCCTAAATGTCTTTTTGCTTTGCTATTATTATGTTTACATCACTTACTTTTTGAAGTTGACCAGATCTAATGTAGACGAAAATAGCATAAAGTAAACGACTGTCATCCACCTAAAAACAATAAATCGTTACCTATTATTATAATGGTTGTTTCGTGCAACCGTATTGGTTTATAACAGCACTTCAAACTACGGCTTCTGTTATTCAAAAGAAATTTATTTGGTCGACAATTTTTTAGTGGCAATAAAGCGGTAAAAGCATAAAAAAATACAATAAGCAATAAAAATTATAGGTTTTAGGAATACGGCTCTATAACCTAAAATTCCTTGCTGGTTTATTGAAAGGAGGTATATTAAAAAACAAAGATCCCCAAACAATATTTTTTCTTTCCCAAAACTAAATGCGCATCATATGCAAATCGTTACGACTAATCTTTATTCAGACCTGTGCACGGTCTGGAAATACCCCCCGTTTTATTGGAGGATTTGCCCTCCCCCCCGTTTTATTGCCCCTCCCCGCCAAAAAATGAAAAAGTACCCTAAAATTATGACGTCATTTTTAACCTATGATGACGCCATCATCGCGAATTTTTTGCAGTTTTTAGCCTATTTCAATGTATTTTAAGCCATTTTAGACCTATTTTTACCTTTTTTTTTTGCTTTTTTTGTCCCGTTTCTCCTTTTTCCTTTCGTTTTTTTTTTCTTTTTCTCCCTGCTTGCCCTCCCCCCCCCCGTTTCAAAAAAATTTTCCCCCGTGCCCCCTCGTTTTGGCCGTGCTTCCCCCCCGATAAACTACCGGGGAGGCGGCTTGCACAGGTCTGTTTAATTAAATTCGAAATAATTGATTAATAGAAATATATTATAAAAATTTGAAAAATTAATACTACTTACAGAATCTTCGCTGGTTAGCGCTTTTTCAGATCTAAGCGGAGCATCAGGGTCCTATAAATAGATTGTTTTAATAGCATTATATTTTACTAAACTGGAAATGAAGTACTGAATTATAATAATGGAATTGTCTTCTATTTATTTTTTTATGTATCATAACTTTTATTTAAAATTTAAATCATTTCCAACGATAGAAACTTTTAAAAAATTCTTAAAGTCAGTATAACCACAAAATGTATTTAATTCGAGTACCGGTAACATAATTCCAGAAACAAAGTATAAAAAACTTTTAATAAGAAAATCAGAAAACAGGTTTTTTCAATAAGACAATTCTTCCTAAAAAAAATATCCATCGTACTGGCATAAACCAGATAAACTTATCCATTCCTTTCTATTTAAAATAAAAAAAATTGACTCTAATCTTTTAGCAACTAACAATACAAAAATTTCGAAACAAAAAAACCAGTGCTTTGTAATGGAGATTTACAACAAACAATTTTGCTTTGCAAGGAAACTACAAATTTTTGGGATGATTATATAAGTCACTTACTATAGAGTTGAGATCGGTATGTTTGGACTTGGATTTAATCTGGTGCAATGTGGCATCCCATAAAAACGGCTTGTTTTTAAAATATTTCAAGGCGTCTGTATCGTCAAACTGATCGTCTACACTTTGTTCACACCAATCGATAATCAACTAAAATATCGTTATTCTTCTTTTAAAACTGGATAATAAACATAGAAATATATTAAAAAAGCGGTTTGGTGTTTTGCCACTAACACTTAAAAAAATCCTTAGAATTTGATACCCTTGACATCGTCGACATTGTTCTAGTTCTTGAGCGCAAAAAAAGAAAACTTACCACTAAATCTATATGCATAGGTAACTGAAGGGCATAGATGAAAAAAGAAGAGGGGCAGGGTGAGGTCCACCCCCCGGCCAGGAAATTTCGCCTCCTCCAAGACGAAAATGGAAAAAAAGGATGCACCCCTTCTTCCCCCCCCTCCCAAACTTTTGAATTTTTTATCCCTGACCCCTCTTTAGAGTTTGAAATCTGACCTCCTACTTGAAACTCCTGAGATATTTACCATGGTGGTGAATTTTTTCGCCCCTCCTGGCCTGTCTTAGCGCCCCCCCCCCCCCCCTTTCGCCAGTGGCGTGCCTAGGATTTTATTTCGGGGGGGGGGGGGGGGTGGGGGGGCGGTCTGGGGGGGGCGGGGGGGGGGGGTACATACTAACCCTGGGGGGAGGGGGGGGGGGTCTGGGGGGCTGCCGCACAAGTGAGCACGGTCGGGGAAGCTAGGGGGGTGGTTACCCGGGGTAAATCGAATTTTGGAATTCTAGGAGGGGGGTCCCAGAGGGGTCCGGACCCCCCCCTAGCTTTTTAGGGGGGGGTGACCCGGGGGGCGAAATTTTGAAATCTAGAGGGGGGTCAGGTAGGGTCCGGTGTCCAAAGCAAAACAGTTTTAAACCATAAGAACTTTAATAATTGTTTTTTTATAGGATAATACATTTTATTGAATAAAAAGCCATATTCATGTATAAAAAGGGTGTAAAAGCATGAATATGTGATGAAAATTTACGTTTTTGGAAGAAAATTTAGTATAAAAAGGTACCTAAAATTTTCCCGACGGTGGAGGGGGGGGGGTCAGATTTTAAACTCTAGAGGGGGTAAGAGGGGTAAAAAATTCGGAAATTTGTGGGGAGGGGCACCCTCTAGATTTTCGTCTAGGAAAAGGGGGTCCCAAAATTTCGAGGCTAGGGGGGTAGGGTGGACCCCACCCTGCCCCCCCTTCTTACCTATGGCTGCCGCCACCCCGAAATGGGGGTCTGGGGGGCGAGAGCCCCCCAGCGGGGTCAAGTCCGGGGGGCAGAATGCCCCCGGGGGAGAAAATTTTTTATTTAAGGCGCTAAAATACACTAGAAATTTTAATTCCAGATGATAATTAAAACAAAATTTAAGGTTTTTTTTATTCTTATCTATTTAAAACATGTGTTTAAAACGTTAATAAAAGGTTAATAGTGTTTCTAGTAGTTTTATTTAACATGTATGCATTAACTATTGAGGGGCAAAATCGATTTGAAATGAAAAACTGAGATAAAATGTCAATTTAAACTACCCGCGAAGCGGGGAAAATTTGGTTTTTTGACTATTAATATGCTTTTGGAAGGCATAAGGAAAGTTTCTGTATTAATATTTAAGAAAAAAAATTTTCTTTCCCAAAATTCAAAAAAAACGTAAGGGTCCCCCCCTTACAAAAAAATCCGGCTTCGCCGGATTTCGGGGGCGGGGGGCGGGGCGGCCGCCCCCCTTCTGGGCACGCCACTGCCTTTCGCATAATCTGCATAGGGGAGATATCTGCATGCAATTTTCAGGTAATGTAACTTTTTGGGCACGGAGGGGGGGGGGGGGGGGGCAAATCCTACAATAAAGCTGGGGGGGGGGGGGGCATTTCCAGATCGTGCACAGGTCTGTCTCCCTATAATTTAAAATGCTATTTACCACGGGTAACAACCCACTAGCTACTATGCTACTAGTACTATACCATAGGTAACAACCCACTATGTGCCATTGAGCCACCAGGACTGTGCTGACCTTCGGGCAGCACCTAAAACGGGCCTACGGGTTCCACTACTACCTAAACCTGGTTGCTGGATCTTTTCTTTTATAAAAATGTGTCCAGCGTGGCATGGCTAGAGTGTTTGTTGTTGTACGTCGGCCACACATGGCAGTTTTCCATCTAGCAAACCAGTGGACAAATACAGCTCTATTGTGTGTCGTGGAGTTTGTAGCACTGGCCTTGCAGGAACACCTATACTGACCATGTACAGACATGTGCACTGCCCCCCCCCCCCCGGGGTTAAAACGGGGGGGGGGGCAATTCCAAAATGGGGGGGCCGGGGGGGCAACTTTGAAACGGGGGGGGGGGGGGCAAGCAGGGGGGAAAGAAAAAAAGAGAAAAAAAAGGTGAAAAAAAGAGAAAAAAAGAAGAGGAAGAAGGGAAAAAAGGGACAAAAAAAGCGAAAATAAGGTAAAAATAGTCTAAAATGGCTAAAATACATGAAATAGGCTAAAAACTGCAAAAAAAGCGCGATTATGGCGTCACATAGGTTAAAAATGGCGTTATATTTTAGGGACTTCATTTTTTGGCGGGGGGGCAATAAACAGGGGGGGGGGGGCAAACTCAATAAAGCGGGGCTAGACCGTGCACAGGTCTGCATGTACGACGTTAAATAGTAAAATCAATATTAGGCGCGACTTAAAAAATCCTTTAGACAAAGACCTCGGAATGGGTGAACACTGCATGTAGTGAACACTCTAGCGGTAAAGGTTGCCAACATCGTTATTAATGTTGGACGAAGAGTCTTAACCATAAGGGTGAAACATTTTCGCCCCTCCTGGCTTGTCTTAGCGCCTGCCCTTTGCATAATCTGCATAGGGAAGATAAGTTTCAGGTTATTCAACAACAACAACCCACTAGCTACCGGGATCGTTCTCACATATGCAGACCTGTGCACGGTCTGAAAATGCCCCCCCCCGTTTTATTGGAGGATTTGCCCCCCCCTGTTTTATTGCCCCTCCCCCGCCAAAAAATGAAAAAGTACCTTAAAAATATGACGCCATTTTTGACCTATGATGACGCCATCATCGCGAATTTTTTGCGGTTTTTAGCCTATTTCAATGTATTTTAAGCCAAACAAAAAAAAAAAAGATCCCCAAACAACAGACCTGTGCACGGTCTGAAATTGCCCCCCTCGTTTTATTGGAGTATTTGCACCCCCAGTTTTATTGCCCCCCCCCCCCCCCGCTAAAAAATGAAAAAAAAGTACCCTAAAATTATGACGCCGTTTTTGACCTCTGATGACGGCATCACCGCGAATTTTTGCAGGTTTTTAGTCTATTTCAATGTATTTTAAACCATTTTAGACCTATTTTTACATTATTTTCGCTTTTTTTGTCCCTGTCTGCACTTTTCCCTTCTTCTTTTCTCTTTTTTCTCCTTCTCTTTTTTCTTTCCCCCCTTTTTCTTGCCCCCCGTTTTCAAAAAAGTTTGCCCGCGGCCCCCCCATTTGGAATTGCCCCCCCCATTTGGAATTGCCTCCCCCCGTTTTAACCCCCGGGGGGGGGCGGTGACCTCCTCTGCCATGTGCCTAAGGTTACGTACAGTGTGATATTTCCCC